>JAQGBZ010000146.1:0-147053 GCA_034687125.1 Neelides folsomi | reverse complement strand
GAGATAGATAGACTTTCACTATTTCCATTATTGGCATATTCATTTTACAAACCGGGCTAACTCTGAAACACACTGTACTTAAAATCCACTAAACTATAATAAACGTAAGTAAGCATTTTCCGCCTATAACTTCCCCATTAAAACTTTTTTTAATTAGTTAAAAAAGTCCTAATGATGGCTTAGTGGAGCATTGTGAGTTAATAAACCTCCAATGTCAAAATTTTCCTCATTTTGATTCAAAACGACATTTTGGTTGAGATATTCAGAATCAATTCAAAATAATAGTGAAAGTTGTTCTAGTTTGGTTTTAGTGATGAGAGCTTTTAATTTTATCGATTTCTCCAAGTTCTTTATCCCTACCAAGGATTTGGATCTTCTCTCTCCCGAACATTCTCATTGACAAACACAAGGAAATGCAAAAGAATAAAAAAAAGAGTTAACTGTTTCCTCCCTTGTGTAAAAACTCCCCCCTTCTTTCCCAATTGTTGTGGAGGGCAGTGAGAGGGAAAGATAAAAGACCTCCATTCCGAACTCATAATTCCCATAAATGTCTGAGAAGGTCGTTGGAGGAAGAGGGACGAGAGAAAGTTTTAATTTTCTTGGCAAATAATAATTGTCAGAGGAGTTTTCGCGTTCGTACTTTCTCAAACTCCCAACCTCTTTCCAAACTCAAGGAGTTTTCCAGCTTTTGCATTTGCATATCAGAAACAAATGAAAATCCCATTCATTTTCTATAACTATCAAATATAAGATTCTTTCCATTGCTCATTCATATAAGTAACAGAATATTATATAAATACCTATGTAATTCAATATTTAGTAATATTGAATATGTATTCGCATACTTATGGTATACTTATCCATAGTACAGATATTGAAAATTTATGAGTTATGCTTGGATATGGATAGTAAAGATGGACCTTTATAAATATGTAGTTAGTAGAGAATTAAATACCAAGAAATATATTTGTTCTGTTCAAAGGGCTGAAATTGTGGTTAAAGAGCAAAAGGGAATGCTCATTTAAGTCCATGTTTATTCGGAAATTTGAATTTGAGTTCTCTTTGGTGCTTTCGAGATCGTCTCAAGATCTTCGCTGGAACTCAAGACATTTGAAAGGTTGATGGAGGGGAAAATGAAGAGCCGCCGGGCCTTTTGTTATTATCATTCATTCAATTCCCAAAACTTTCCATGCATTTGTCTCGTTTGTTGGGCTGACATTTTGAAACGGAACTTCTGCTCTTGCTCTTATCAACTTCCTCACCTTCTCTTAAAGGAAATACTTTCCATTTGAGACACATCAACTTCACTACAAAGCCATAATAAAACACAAAATGTATCCGTAAAAGAAAAGGAAAACTCTTTAAATTGCCATGTTGGACCAAGTTCAAAAAAGTTTCTCGGAAAACACGCTCTTTTTTAATTCAAGTTACTTTAAAAGAAGAGAATAATAAAATGCACTTAAAAATGAAAACACAAGGCTTGATGCTTTTTAATTGGCCTCATATTTCCCGAGACCTTAAATTAATAAATATTAATGAAATTAGGGAAAGTTTCCTTTTATTAATCTAACTATTTATGTGATTCGTTCTGGTTCTTCTCCAAGTTTTGATAATAAATGGGGGCAAAACATATGAATTCATTTCCCCAACATGTTTACAGCCTCAATGTATGTAAAGTGGTCAATTTAGCGGAGGATAGGCATCATAGGACAAGGCGTTGTTTCAAACTTTGGAGACATTCCGTTTGTTCTCTGCGGAAGACTCCCTTTTGTGGCACTCATCCAAATGCATTTCAGATACATAGTACTTACTATAAATGTTAGATAAACCATTTGGTCGTATAAAATGGTATAAGATAGCTACTGGTTGTCTAAGGATGCAAGTATGTATGTAGTAGATAGTATTAATAGGTATTTAGGATAGGTATGGATTGTAAAAATGTACCATATACTCCTACGTTACAATATATCCGATTGGTATTTTTGGTATATAAAATATGTAAAAGAAATATTTTTTTGATTTTCTTCATTACTTGTAATGGAGATTATTAAAGATAGGTAAATTACATACTTTATAGGTATCCATTTTTACTAGTTGGCATTCTTCTTTCTTGGATGGGGATTTAATAAATGCAATAATGCTAAAATGCAGTTTTTGAATATTATATCTAACATATTTTTATACTAAAAATTGCACTGAAATGTAAAATTTTCCAACCTTGGAAAAAGAATGGTGAAAAGGGAGAAACGCAAAATATATAGGTAGGTAGTTATGTTTAAATACGTATTATGTATGTGATATGTCTTACAAACAGTAAATGAAGTTATAGAAGGAGGAGGATAAATGAAATCTCAATCGATGGTAATTTCCATGTGATATGAAATATGAGTGGGCCTATCGGTTTGAATCACCGCAATTCACTTGTGAAGGAGATGGAAAAGATATTCAGCCTTCAAGTGGAATTGGAGAAAGCTTTAGAAATGTCAACTCTTCATTCGACTCTTTTAGCATTAAATCTCTCTCGATTTCTGCTTCTTCCACACGCCCACCTACGATCCCTCATAAAGTACAAATAGAATAACTGAATTTTAAACAATTAAATGTGACTTTACATAATTTGTATTTCTATTATAGTAAATATAGAGTAGATTAATTTTATAATTAAATATAGAAAATAAATATCAATATTATGACTTGACTTTTAAAAATAAAATTTGTCAGTCTGCCACATTTACACTTACAGGTATTTAGAATAATGTAATAGGTTTATTCTATGCATGGTACATAATATACAGACACAGTATAATACATCACATAGTTATTTACATTTCGCTGTAAATTAGTGAGTTTTTGGGGACGTTCAGCCTCGGGCTTTTATAGTAGATCAGATCACTTTGCAGACACAATCAAATGAGTAACTGCGTTGTGCTCTGAAATTAGGAAAATGTTTTAAGGATTTGGCCTTCTTTTCAACATTATTAATTAATTGATTCAATGAAAGTTTTCTGCCTCCAAATCTGTAAAGTCGGTGAAACTTTTGGCATAATCAATAAAACCTCCCGGTATCCAAATGTTAAGAACAGGTCACATAGACTAAAAACTTCCAAAAATCAACTTCAATGTCTGAAAAATTAAATGTCAAAAGCACTAATATTTATTAGAAATTCAAAAGGGGATCTGACTGTGATCATTTGGAAATGGTCCACGGAGAATGCAAGAATAAAATTCCTAAGATTAATCATTTCCTTTTTAGGTCGACAATGGACGGGTCAAAAGAGACGAAGCGGCGTTTTTTCCGAAAAACCGGGCGGACTGTTCAACAACGTTCCTCGTTGGAGAGCAATGCAAGTTCAAGCTTGAGCTCAACGCCGAGCACGAGCCTTGAAAGCGCCATGATGGGTTTAGAAATGGGATCGCACGGCCCGCCGAAAAATTCTGGAAGTCTTGATGAGGTGGAGATAAAGATGAATCACCACCGCCGATTTATGGCTGCGCCCAGGAGAGCTCGGAGTGCTGAGAGATTTGATGGGATGAGAGTTGCACATCCAGGTAAGCAACTCCTTTTAATACCAATATTTATACATTTTACTTTACTTGTATCAAATCTACTTATGGTATACTTATGTTTACTTACATGTGGTTATATCTAAATACGTAGGCACAACTTGACTTTGTTAGCATGTAAAGTAATATGTGAATAGAGTGAGTAGATTGAGCACAGTAAGTATAAGGATGTTTAAATCAATAGTGGTTAAAGAGGTTGAAAACAAAGGGATTTTGAAAACAGTGTGTTTATCTTCCTTTCAAGGGATCGTTTATTTGGTAAATAGATTTAAGTATCTCCATTTCACCTTTCCCTTAATCTCCTCCCGCACGAAAGCGAGTGGGGAATGAGACCTTGAGGACATGATTACTTACCCTTCACTTTCTTCCTTCCTCTTTTGCTCCCGGGGATTCGATTGCTCCGAGTAAGAGCATGACAAAGAGACAAAAGTTAAATATTGATCATTTGTCACAAAAGTTTTCAATTTTTTCAATTTAATTTTTTTATTTTATTGTAAAAATTCCGGATACAAATCTAATTATTGTAAATAATATTGGGAAGGATTTGTAATTAAAATGTTATCCTTGAACAATTCGAAAAAGCTATCCAACATTGCATTGATTGGCTTTATTTTAGGATTACATTTAGGATAGGAAATTTTATATTACTGGGGCGAATAGGAAAAATAATTACCTTCTACCAATGGAGCACAATTACTAATTACTCATTAACTCTATAGATGATACGTAATATTTTTCCAATACGCTCCAGTAATATAAAATTTCCTATCCTAAAGGTAATTATTTTGTTTACAAAACTTATCTGACTATATTACATTTAATGGAATAGAATGTGGAAAGAAAAGAGTTTCGATATTTCAATACCCATCATAAGATTAATATCTACGGTGAATAACATACATTAATACATTAAAGTTGATAACTCATTGTGAGAAAAAACATTATTTTAAAGACATGCGATAATTTAAATCAATATCCTTTTTGTTTCTTTCATCAATCCTTTACTTTTAATACTAATATAAATATAATACATTGTTAGATTGTGACGCGTTTTGATAAAGAACTTTATTAATGGAGTTACTATACAAAAATTTGAGAAATAACTCGGATATAGTTTGTTTCGCTTGTCGTATTTAAGCAGGATGCTTTTGATAACATTTAACAAATTGTTGGAATTTCTTTAACAAAAGCCTGCGTTAAGAAAGCTGTGATTTATTTTCCTTCGTGCATCATCTTAAATATACCCACTACAGATTTTTTATGAGTTCGAACTTCTTTTATAAAAAATATGTACACTTATAAATATCCCAATGGTACATGGTACATCATAGGTTTTCTATTATATTCGACTATGCTTAATGTCTGAATTTCTAACTACATTTATAATGCAAAGTATTTTTAATCAATTCAATGGAATTCACATTCAGTGCTCTTTTATTTTAAAAGCTTCTTTTTACATTTGACGTAAACTAATGAGGAGAAGATTTCGAGAAAAAGAAATTTCAATCCCACTCTTCGATTATTAAAAGTTATTTCAATTTAACAATCCCCCCTCTCTTTTCAATTTAGTCCACTGAAAGTTTTGTTTTGTTTTAACTATTTCTTTCGTTTTTCCTCAAACTCCAATTACACAACTTTTCCATACAAATCCTTCTAAATATTATTTTATTAAATTGCATATTTATTATAATCAGGTATGGCTATGTATACTAACTAACTAAATACATACATAATAATATGGTACATATAAATAAGTTTTACATAAGTTTTAGTATTAGGAAATAAAGGAGAAAGTTTTATTGGGAAAGCTCAATTTTAGTAAAGTCGATGAAAGCGGAGAGAAAATTAAAGTCAATAAATTGGTTTTTCTGAGTGAAGGTGACTATCGGGACTACATGCCACCATCACATCATTCCACGCATCGGCTCGAACCAGCCGAAATTCAGCAAATTCTTCTTTCAAGGAATTTAAATCGGTCAGGGGCATCGCCGTCGCCTCAAACAGCCAGAGTTCCTCACAACAATCATTTGGCCGGAGTTACTGGAATGGATGTAAAAGGGAGACAAATGGGAAGTCCAAAATCAATGGCGTCTCCGCCACCTCCATACTCATCAACAATTACAGATGTAATGAATTTACCATCCTTTTACTTATTTTTTATGCAACGACTTCATTAACTTCATTTAAATCTTTTAAGCCAACACATTTTCTGCACATTTTAAATATTTATACCAAGCCCAAAGCATCTATAAAATATTATGGTGACATTTAGGATATTCATCTAGTATATTTATCCAGATGGGAATTTGAAGCAAATGTCAAACTTCCCTTAATATTATTTCATTTAAACTCAAAATTATTATGTTACTCATAATGTAAATTCACATTACATGGGTAATGTTTTGAATATATTTACAATTGCATTTTTATTCCAGATTTCACCGTTAAAATCCAATTTACTAAATTGTAATATTTAGTAAATATTTTGATTTATAATTGTGTATGATTTCAATTTAATATTAAGTAAATTTGTAGATAACTGGTCCACCGAGCTATCGTCAAGCAGTAGCAGCAATGTCAATGTCTGGAGGCCCTCCGCCAACCAACGGAGGACGAACAACCTCAGCCAGATATCCAATGCAACATCGAGCAACACAGAGTTTCGATACAAGCAATTATGGAAGGAGCGGCGGAACCCTGCGGGCTGCGTCTTCAGTTCCAGCCTTCACTGATGATGCCATTTGTTATTGCTCGAAATGTCAGGTAAGGAAATGGGAAAATAACTTAAATGACGAAACCTCTCGAAAAGCCTATTATTTCCTATATAGAACCTCATACTTACATAAATACATATAAGTAAATACAGATGCTTAAATACATATTTAGTAGGATGCATTCTTTGCATATTGACCTACATTTACCGTTAGTAAAGTTAGGACATTATAAATTATATCCTAAACATCTCTATCCAGAGATTCAGACCAAAAATGTATAGGGATAAAATGTACAGATCTGTAGATTTGTAAAGTGGGAAAGTTTGCAACTTTCATTTAATGAAATGTTGAGAAACGAAGAAACGATCCTCATTTATATTAAATGAAGGTCAAATGATTCCACAGAATCTACAAAACTTTCATTTGAATGTGAGTCATTTAAACTTGCACAAAATTGCATTTTTTCAATTAGTATAATTACCACTACCCAAAAACCAACCAAACTCATTTTTTGGAATAAAAAATCTTCTCAAGTTTCCTGAAAACTTCATCATTGTGAGCTTCATCATTGTGAACTTCATCATTCTAAAAGTTATCTTTAGTTACAAAGCAAAGAATGTAGAAGCTTAAAGTTTATGAGAAATATTTCCAAAGTTCATTGATGAAAATTGGCAAAAGTTGTTTTCAGTTATTGTTATTTTCCATGTCCCATCTCATCCCATGATGGTTGAGGAAGGCCATGAATTGAATTTGAATTCCTTTTTATTTCTTGATATTTGTTAACGGGAAGTGTAAAAGGGCAATCAGAAGGATTGCGGCGCCTCCAAGATATGAAATTCATTTCCCGAAAAAAAAGTCGATAAGCTCCTGACCGTGGCTCAACGACCATAATCGACCAGGAAAGGTTTATCGAGGTCACCTTGGCCTCCGTATCTTTCTCCACACATTCTCCAACTTGTCGAGGGCCAATAATAGTAAAAACGTCTCTGTCCAATCTCCCGTCTCAATAACATGGCTGGACGAGATTTCCTCAATGGGTGATCATTTTGAGCGGGAAAGACATCCTGTTCCGTGTGATAATGGAACATTGGCCTTCGCCACCTCCCAAATCTATTATTTACCTGCCCGAGCCCTGCAAACCTTGGGAAATGAATGGAAATTCCCGAGCAGTTCACAATTTCCTAACGACCTCCTATTTATTACTTCAATCTTGTTAGATGCTCATCAAGAGGAGAATGAGAATTTTGATACAGAATTAATTCACATTTGAGTCCAGGGAAAGGGGAACATTTTGTGTACCCTTTTTTCATCCTTATCTCCCAATCCAGGAGTTCCAATCCACCACCGGAAGCTCACGGGGAGGAATTCAAGAATTTCATTTCGGAATTCGGAATGAGCTAGTGGGAAGGAATTCCGAGGAATTTCTAATGATTTTAATTCATTCAATGTCAGATCCTGAATAAAGCTAAAGAGCTGCGAGCCGAAAGAGCCGCCGCGAGTGGAGACTACAACGATCACAACGACGCCGTGTACATGGAGTCCCAAGCTTTTCTCACCGAAATGATCATGACAGATGGAATATTTTGCTCTATCCAGTGAATGGACGTTTTTCCTTTAATTAGCCGCCGCAATGAAACTCCTAATCTTCTTTTTATTGCCTTTTTCATTTCGGAGAGAAAATATTTACATAATTGATAGTTAATCGTGATATAGGAATACTATGAATTTAGCAATGCGACCTTCGCATTTAACCGGCATTGGATATTTGATAACTAAAAGAGCGTGTACCTTGATACTACATAATAGTAAATTGTAAATACATAGCTTGATGTTTTAATTACTTTCACTTATATTTTATGGTTTAATAGCAAAGCCTGATTGAATTCTTAACTATATTTGTAGACATAATGGTAGACTCTTAAGCACTTGCTGTTTAACTTATTGTTAAATTGCTCGTAATTATGATAAAAGAATAGTATTGTAAATGATAGTAGATAAAAAAATTGAATATTTATTAATTAATTGGAAGGATTCATACAAATTTCCAATTTTTGGACATTTGATTTGAAACAATCCAAGATTGGGAAAGAGAGAAAGTAAAAGATTTGTCTGCACAAACACGGCAGATTTACTCAAAATGAATCAATCATTGATTTAAAGAGTTTAAACCAAAGAACAATTAGGAAAGAGCTGGCTCTTCCCTTTTCAATATTTATATAAATTATATATGATTATAACTATATGATAATCAAAACAGTTTTAGCGTCATTAAGTATATATATCCAAATGAATCCATGAATCTATACTTGTACCTAAACAATGTACTCGTCAAAATTAAAAATACGGAAAGTGTAAGTCAATATTAAACACCAAAATAATTATATAAACACATTAATTTACATACAAGAAAATGTTTAATCAAAGTTTATGCTCAATACAATTTTTATGTAATGGATCTAAATATTATATGAAACAACAACATCCATGATAAATGTCCTATCTACAATGTCTAAACTTCAGATTAATTAAATCAAAGGATGCATTTGAAAGTTTATTTTACTCAAACAAATTTGTCGGCACATTTAACACATTTGTCACAATCACAAGAAAAAATATGCCATGAAACATAAACCAATTAGGTATAAATATACCGACATATGAAAATGATATAATTAACTGTTAATATACATTATACAGGTAGTTAAATATCTCTGTAATACTATACTACTAATGGTAAGCATACCATATTTATTTTAAAATTACTTTACCAATTAAAGTAGCTTATATTTAGTAGTTATAGTGGGTACACGTTAAATATGAAAGGGAAAGGATCCAGTATTACGAAACAAGAAAGATATAATAATATCTGTACATACATTCCAATTGTACCTACTAAATACTTAATAGTGGCTAAATAACAACTACTGTACATGCATAAACTAATATTCCTAAAATTTAAATATTTCCGTATGCAGTATAAATAAAATAAAGTTTGCTTTGTTCTGTTTTATTATCAATGAGTGTTATTTAATTAATCTAATAATTAATCTCTAGAAATGGTACGATTGTCTAACCATTTTATTTGAGTTTAACATGAACAACAGTCCGGGTGTATTTAAGGAGCTTGTCAAATATTTATTGGTACATACAAATAGTTATATATTATATATTAAATTAAAGTGCGCATTTATCTATGTAATGCATTATGTATTAATACGTAATCATTATTAAGTTGTTATAAACATTACCTAATTCAATTATAATGTATAATATTATCTACATTATTAAATTTAACACAAAATTTTGTTTAATTATGTAATAAGCTTTACCTACTTAATATTATACTAATACTATTAAATAATATTATTATACTAATATTATTATTTAATAGTATTAGTATAATATTAATTTTTAGTATAATACTACTACTTGTGTAAAACTAATAATTTTAGTTTTACACAATATTTTAATTGTATTATCTACATAGGTATAACATGTTGTTAAAACGTGTATTTACCATTAGACTCATTATTTAAATAATTTTTAATTACACAGTTGAACGTCTATCATAAAGATTTGTTAGTCTTTAAACATTGTGGTTTTTTAATATTATCAAAGTGCAATATTAATAACATACAGATAGTATTTCCTCCAAAAATTATATCCCTTGAAGATAAACTACAAAGAAATATTATTTGTTATTTAAATATCCGCAATATATACTGTAGATTTAAAATCAAATATGAACACAATACATTCTGTTAAGGATAAGAATATGCTGTATAAAAATGATGTATGGAGTGGTGAGCCTTCTTTTAAATAAAATTATATATAAAAGTTCAATAATTGGCTTTCAATAATCGCATCTGTACATGTAAAGTATGTACAAGTAAAATATAGAGTAGAGTCGAAAGAACAACGAGAATTATATGAAAAGTCATATCATAATAATCAGCTTAAAGATTCTCAATCCGTTAATTTACAGATATACAAATAACACAATTTGTGGGTAAGTTTTTGTGAGGAGGTTAAGAAATGAAATATTTAAATTAAATGCTTCCGAATTTCCTTATAAATTGGACTTTGAAGAAAGTTGACGTGGCTTTGATCATCTCATTCGCCAAATTCCGTCCTCAGTCAGTGGCTTCCTTCAAAGTCACCAAACTGCGCAGTATTTTTATTGAAATTATTCCAAGTTTCTCATAAAACCGGAGGAATTAAATTTCCACGAGTTGAATTTCAACACGGAACGGTTAATAAAATATTGTGTTACGACTCCGTCTTCAATCAAATTCCTCATTACTTTCTCACGTCGTTTCGCCCTATCTCACACTTTGGATGAAATTGCGAATTGATATAAATTCCCATCTTACCAATTATGTGTCTTATTCAATGATATTACTCCAAAAAATTGTATGCGGAAAGATATGTGGTTAAAAATTTAACGTCATGTGCATACACACATGAATATAACTAAAAGATTATTCCACGATTGTGCATATTTTACATGTAAATCATCTCAACGGAATTATTAAGTTAAATTAATCAAGATTTTTTAAGACTCAAATGGAATATAAATCTATTTAATGGTCTTTATAACAAGATGATGTCAAAAGTAATTTACTTTTAAATGAATTTCCCTTGCCCTTCCGTACATTAAAAATGCCCGGACAAAACTCCCCGAAAATTGAATCAGTGAAATTCACGCTCGAGGGATCTGAGAATTTATGCGAGCAGAAAATTTTGAAAAGGATTCATAAGCGAATAATGGATTAATTCACGTTGAAATTGTAATTTTATTCGTATGCGGTGAAGAATTGTATTACATTACAATTTTATATAATGTAGATATAATAATTTATTTGAAACCCACCCATAAAATACAATACCATATTATCTATCATAGTTATATATAAAGATGAAATACACTCATTTGATTTTAAGAACTTGAGGAGTACGAGAGGAAGGATGTGGTGGAAAGAAGCAGACCATAAAGGCTGTTGGGGAGAACGAGGAATTTAATCGCCTGTCATGTCGGTTCATGTGTAACATTGCTATAATTGTGTTGTAGAATTCCCATTGTACGTCGTTTTCTCATCATCGGAGTCTTTCTCGGTATTACGAAGTCGGTGCACATTCCCGTCCTTTCCCCGCCTGAAATTCAACCCAAACAAAGAAAAGTCAGTCAACCCAAACTGATAGGAAGGAACACCAATTTCCTTTTCATTCCTTCTCTATTCAACTCAAAAAATTTTTTCATAAAAATGTCAACCCAAAAGTTCCATCAATTATATTTTTTAAGGTTATTGAAATTTAAACATTTATATCTACGTAATCCTATGTAACTAGTTAACGTAGAATTATAACCAACGCTTATTAAATACATCCTTAGGCCCACTTTAGATCTTTATTTCATATTTAAAACCATTTTCAAATCCACTCAATATTAAATTAAACTTAATTATTATATATTTAATACTTCATGTGAAATAGTACTTGGTTTTCTCCTTTTTTTATGAATATAAATTCTATATGAGTGTCAACTGAAATGAATTGTAAATGAATGAAAACTGAAAGTAATGGAAGAGGAAAAAGTCTTAAGGTTAATTGGAACAGATAGTTGGAACTTGATCAAAACGGTGTGTTATATGAGAAGGAATAGAAGTCGTAGTTTGAGGCTCTCAACTTGTCCTTTCTGTTCAGAATCCTTTCAACTCACTTGTCTTTGTTTCCGCTGCTTGATCCCTCGCCCTCATTTTTTGAATCGATTTGCTTCCTTTTTCTCACTGAAGAGTTTCCCGAGCCCCCACCGAGAGGAATTCCGTCTCTTCGTGGTCGTCCTTGTCCTTCGGTTCTTCTCTGGATCTGCGGAGGAGGCTGAGCCCCTCCGGTGAAGAAAGAGGTGAGGAATGAAATGGGATACAGAACAATCCCCATCAAAGAAGTTGTGAGGAAACACAAAGTGGCCCACCAGCCTGAACTTTGAGCACCGCCATTTCCACCGGCCTAAAAGGAAATCAAGAAAATGTCATTAGCTATTCTGTAAAAGACCCAGCCCAGCCAATCAAAGGAGGAGAAAGTGCATTTTCTTTGTTGACTTTTCCAATTAGCGACTTTGAACATAAAGTTTTGAAGGACACACTTTCCTTACATTTTACTATCCTGGGAATCCTCACAACACTTTCATTTAAAGGAACTATTTTTATACTAAGAATTTAGCTTGGAGTTTACACAAAGACTGTTTTACAATCGCTATTTATTTGCAATCAATATTAGTTCTGATAGTATTATAAAAATAGCTTATGTTTGGACTCAGGTTATTAATGTTAAATGTGTTTTAAAATTTTAATTAAATCACCTTATTTTATTGAGAAGTACATGATTCAAAGTTAATATAAAGTTGTTTCATTCAAAATAGAAATAACACATTAAGGATCGATCAATATTTACGAAATAAAGGGAAATTATTTCATATTCTTTAATTCTGTATAGAAAATTGATTTAATATGTTTATTCCTCTAACATTGATATGTTTGTTTGTCTGAAACTGAAAGTTAATGTCTGAATTTTGAATAAATAAGATATCAATAACACGAAAAATAACTTACATATTATTTACAAAATAAGACTAAAGTAATGTTTGCCAATACAATAATATTTCTTTGTTGTCGATAATATACATGCATTTGTTTATCTTTTTGTATAGCTAAATGTCCGTAGTCTCAACAAATTCTGACTATTAACTTATGGCTAAAGACATGGCCAACTATGAATTGTGTATTGTGAATATTAAGAAGCTTTTTTTTTATTTTACCGGTAATATTAGCAAAGCCGACGAAGGAAAAAGTTGCAGTTCTCTTAGTGACGATCCGTATTGATCAGGAGTAAATTCTTTTCTTGGAAAAGTTATCCATAAACTAAAATCCCTGTTAAAAATATTAATTAAATAGATTATATGAATTATGTACACATACCACATACACATGTGTACACTTAGGTATTAAATATTAAAGACAGTATTCATATCCTATTGTTCTATAATTGAAATCAGATTGAGAGAATTACCTGAATGACAAATTAACATTTTCGCTAATGTATTGCCTCACTTGGCCAAGAGTTGTTTCAGGCTCAAAGGCATGATTATGCGATCCACCATCAGGTAAACGAAATTGAAGACGAGCTTTCCCGGTTCCGCTGTAGATTGAAGTTGGAGAATTTGATTCATTGTTGATGGAACTTGTTAAAGAAGCTAACGAAGTCGATGGAGTTTCTCCAGGTTTAATTGGTCCAGATTCTAAAAATTCGACATTTGTTCGAGCATTCCGAGCAGCCCGATCGGCAGCGATTTGTTCTAGGACACGTTGACGAACTCTTTGTTCTTCTAATTTGTCTTTCTTTCGCTCTTCAATAATTTTCTTTTGTTCTTGTTCTTGCTGCCAACGCTTGAGTTCGGTAGCTCCCTTCCCCGCTTCTCGTCTCTCCATTTCTCTCCTTCGTCGGTCCTATTTCAAAGATTATATAAAATATTGATTAAGTTTGTCATTTTTAAATGTCATCGTTGAATTTTAGATAAATCGCATTCAACTAATAATTTTAATTAAATTGTACAGTATCGGATACTTACATCTTCTTCTTCTCTAAGCTTTTCTTGTTGTTTTGCAGCAGCTAATTTCTTTGCCCTTTCAATTTTCTCATCGATTGAAAGATTACCCGATGGTGATTCGCCTTGTCCGGAAATGTTTGATGATTGGTGAGGTTGAGCCGATGCTCCTTGACTTGAAGATCCTGCATTTGTTTGTGGAGGTGCTGGGACATTTATCAATCCAAGCTTTTGTTTATGAAGAACCAATGCAGCCGAAAGGCGTTCTTCAAGTTCAGTTAATGTAATGGGGTTAGTGATCACAGCTGAAGAACCGCCAGTTGTAATACAATAAATTGACGGAAATGTTGTGTTTGTATCTGAAATAATTAATACAACTTCAGTTAAATACTTATTAATAAATCTTATATCCTTCTACAAAAACTATTGAATTTTTATTTTTAAGTAATTTTCATTTCTTCATTATTATACAATGATAAAATATGAAATAATGAAATAAATACTTAATAAATTAACGTCATACAAATTTGTGAAAATTGATTGTGCTGTTCTGAATTAGCATCAATTCTTATCCAAATGATGTCATCCGGATTTTTGCTTCTTGTCACAGAGCTTTCAAGAATTTTAAGAAATTCAGTTGAAGGTTCATCATCCGTTCCTAAAATAGAGAATTAGTTTTTAAAATAAAAAGAATTTAAAATTAAAATAGAATTGTTTACCAATTTTTCTTTTTTAAGCAACATTTATTAAACTTCATTGATTGCTGAATTTAAAGTAAAATAATTAAACTTCTAAAGTTTATTAAATTTTAATTTATAAAATGTTTACCTAAAATGACAACGCAAAACAGAGCCTTCTTTTCTTGTGAATGTTTGACAGCCTCCGAAATTCCTCCATCGAACCACTTCATTCTGAAAGATTTATTTAAATTTAAGTTGTCACTCAAATGGAATTTAAAAGTTAAATCTTCTTGTCAAGAAAAGTGTCAAGGTCTTTTCAAGTCCCTAATTTTATTCTTTCAACTTGAACTCAATTCAGGTACTTCGCCTGTTTTTAACAAAATTATATATCAACAATAAGAAAAGAATGGGTTCAATTAAGACGTGGCAGACTTCTATTTGATCATTAAACCCTTACCTAGCTTATGGCTTATGCAATATCAAAATAAATTTTCCCTATCTAAACCTGAATATGAGTTTTGTATTTGATACAAACCGCTCACGTGTTTCGTACAAAGACCTATCCAAACCAAAGAGCATCTCTCTATATAAAATGTATATAAAATATATATTTATATATACAAAATAAAGAAGTAAATCTTCTCTATAACTTCTTTACATCTTTAGTACATTGAAATGAAGACAAATGCAATACAAAGCTTCAGCTTCAATGCAACATTGAAATGAAATCTTGAATCTCCCAATCCTCTTTTTCGAATTGTTTCTTATTCCCCAAACATGTAAAGGCCACGATGCGAAAGTTGCAAAATTGTTCTCCAAATTATTTTTTGTATTCCTTGATTGTTAACAATTTACGCCATTTACGTTATTCTTTTGTAAAATAACTAGATAAATTGTAACTCAATACTTTTATATTTTAAGTGTTAAGTTAACCTTACATAAAGTATTTAGGTATCTTTCATGCTCATTATTCCCACAAGTTGTAATCAAGTGATGTGTGATGTCAATCAATTTATCACTAATCTCATCTCTAATCAAATCATCAATTACAATTGGAAAACGCGACAAAAAATCGCAATACCCAATAGATCTATACGCGTAACGAGTCAGGCAATTAAGTCAATTACAGTACGAAACGAATAAAATATGTGTATTTATGAGGCTATAAAGGCTTTTTTATAATTTTAACTTTTAAGTAATATAGGTTTATTGGAAGTGTTGTGTATTGTGTATAATGAAGGTGCATTTGGTTGTATTTCGAAGAGATGCATTCTATTGTGCATGTAAATATAATAAAAAGACCAATTTACTTCTTTGTGGCATTGTAGCATAGCATGATGTGATAACGAGTCAGTGAGAGAAAAGTCAATAATAGTTATACAGATATCCCTTTGATATCAGGTCCATTATATAAGATATCTGACGGTGAGACTTTTCTTCACGTTGAAAGACGTAAAAATTGAAGGAGAGAATTGCCATAAAACTCTTGGTAAAAGGTGGGACAATGAAATTTTGCAATATTGCGAAATAAGTGTAATGTAATATATATCTTTTGCCTTCGCTCTTTTATCCACTTTCCTTATTTACCATTCATCATCTTCACGACTCCCGTGGACTGAGTTGGTGGGAAAACAATGGGAAGATGAATCTTATAGTTATAATAGCCCTTTTGGGGAGATTGTTATGGTCTCGGCAATCGTAACAGTTCCTCACTGTCATTCACCGAATCTAAAAAGCCGTGAAAATGTTTGCAACCATTTATTTCTCTCGTTAGTGGAAGAAGAGTTGGGAGAGGAGGAGATTTGGGGAGATGGAATGATAAAAAAAAGTTATGAAGATTACATTGATGTTTTATGCATTTAATATTCCATTCATTAAAAGAATTAAAACAGTACTTTGGTATGTAAATGTCTATCTTATTTTTTATTTTCCAATTCACCAAATTGCAGACATTGTTAATTAATATAAATTGTGCTTGAAGGAGTTGTTCAAAAAAGACGTGCCATTTTGGTTGAGTCTTTCAAATAATGAAAATATTTATAGTAGTTTTATGATAATGAGATTACGTATATTTAAATTAAAAAAACACAATTCTTCCCTTATAAAGGTAACAAAATATGCAAAAATTATGGTATTTCTTTAACACTAAAATATTTCCTACTATGTTTCGTGTAATGTTTCACGTTTTCTAAAGTTCAAAACATTCTGAGATTCATTCCCAAACTTGAATAATAATTGATATTTTATGAATTCTCCAATTACATGTGAAAAAAATTCGCTAAACACGCAGTGGCATTGTACACCATAAGATTTTAGTTTGATGTGTGAAATTTTGGTTAGGAGATAAAATGGCGAAGGAGCAATAAAAGATGTCCCGTTGCTTTTACTGTCTGGTTGAATGGAGAGAATAAAACGTCTCGTTAATCCTCTCTTGTTCCTCCGCTGATGCGACCCATGATTTCACAAAAAATATGAGCAGGTATGGATCTTTCGAGATTGATGAATATTATTTAAAGAATGAGAGGAATGCAATAATTGGGGAGAAAAAGAGCCAAAGGCTTTTTCGGATGAGAGAAGACAAAGAGAAAACGTTCCATACTTTATTACGCAATGAGTGACGCTGACCAGCTCAAAACGTTCAAAGGGCAAGGCGAAGGGACATTAACACCTGGACAATGACTTTGCCAAAATTATTTCCCAAAATCTAAATGATAATGAAGGGAAAGATGACGGTAAAGCGGAAAGTCATTGCATTCATAATATGCATATGCGGAGGATGACATAATATCGCTATGCACACTCACAGATGCCTAATATTTCACACTATTTTCTTTTCCATATTTTCTTATGTAATAAACGGTGACAGCCAGCACATGGACCTTTATAAGATTTTGAAGATTTATGACAAATTGGCTCATGGAAAACATTAACTTTGGGATATTTATAATGCTACAGTTGTATTTTCAATATCATGATGAGTCACATAATGGATTTTTTTAAAAATTTTATTTCCTATTTTCATGACAGGTGTATGTATGCATTTATGTATGCATTAAAAGTATTTTTAACGTGATTATCAAACACCGTGTATGATATATAGTAATAAATGCAAAGTACCTTCATTAATGATGAAATGTATGAATATTTAAAAGTATTAAAAGTGTATGTGTATGTATTTATTTACAATTGTTGCGGTAAAGGCAATATGATATCACTAACAAAATCGAACAATGCCTACATGGTTTGAATGAAGAATAGTCAATTATTTAATTTCATATTAATTACATTAATACACGAGCGGAAGAGTCAAAACGTCAAAAGCACAGTTAGGAATCAAAGGTTAAGGCTCGATGAAAAAACTCAATGTTTACTCCTCCAAATAATCGAATTTGATCTGTAGGTAAAATAATACTCTCGAAGCCCTTGCTCGAACTAATTGCCTATTACTTCTAAATACAGTATTACGCATGATAAAGATCGTATAAATAAATATTAAGATACTTATACCTACAAATGTATTTACTTCCAATGAGGTAAATAAACGATAAATCACAATAAAAGTCCTATTATTAATGAATGAGCTTTACTGAATATTGATAACAAATGTAATGTGTACTAAATACTCTACTTGTAACATAAATGTTTATCTTGTGCATTGTGCATAAGAATTTATTCTTTTTGTGCATTACATATGAAACTATCATTTAAATACCGTTTTTTTCATCGGTGAATTTTAGTTATAACATTACTTACGTAATACATTAAAGTATAATATGACCAAAATATCAACAATTGCTATGAATGAATTCAATACGCATAATATTTTACGTACTCTTGAGTTTGGCTATAGTATGACTAGTGAGATTCAAAATGATTATTTTTATCATTTATCATTGATTAGATATGGTATAAACTTGCTGCACAACATGAACCTAAAATTACACTCGACATTGTCAAAAAGGATCAAGTGTCAGTTGAAATTGAAACTCTCATTCATAAATACACAATACGAGAATTTGAATATAAAATATTTATAATTTTTATATAAAAGTTAAATGCATTAAACAATCTTGACTTAGGTAATAGAGTTAAAAGACAATTTAATTAAATATTTTTTATTCAAGTTGAATGTTTTACCGTTATTGGTGAATTGATGATAAAAGATGCAAAGTTTAAATAAAAGTTTAAAGTTTATCAAACTATGCACGCATTGAATGTGCTGTAATAATTTAATAATAAATATTTTTCATAGTTTGGTAAAGTTCCTGATAAACCGCTGATAAACAAATTAAATTATACAAAGTGTAGCTTTCAGAAGTTTTTTTCTTCAAAGTTCTTATATTACACGGTTTTATACTTTTTAGCTTAGAAAATACCTATAAATTATCTATTATATGCGATTAAACGATTAGGCTACCTCATATCAATTTGCATGCTTAAATACCAATACTTTTATTAGTAGGAATGAGTCGGGTGTTCCTCCATTATAATTTTTTGCACTTTCTAGCATAAACTTACATGATTTATTTAACAAGTTGATTCCAGATTCAATTAAAAAGAATGTAGTTATTTATAAGGAAGCGCATCAACTGAGCCAGACAAATTAGATAATCTTTGTACTGAGGTGCTGACGTAATAATAAGCATAATAAAGATATATCAATGTAAATAAAGAATCTCATTAACTTTACGTATAGTTATAGGCTTAGAACTATTATGTAGATCTATTAAGAGAAACCGAGTCCCAATGAAGGGATTAAAATCTAAGGATCAGATGAAAGAGCTGAGTGAGTATGGGGAGAGTTAATCGTAAGTAATAAGGGCCGGTGGAGTTTGGAGTGGGAATTGATAAAGTGGTGGATAGGAGTGTGCAAATTGGCACATGGGTTCCGCCAAAGATTGTCATATCACTTGACTTGTGACTTGGTTGGCCGCTTTGTAGCTCATTGTCATGGGCAAGGTTGGCTCGTGGAGGTTGGGGGATTGGCGACGGTCTGCGGGCGGGTGGGCGGGCGGGTCATTGAGGATGAGGTCAGTAGTATGAGGAGCCGGGGACTGCCCCGCGTACTCGTTCCTCTACGAGGCGGAAGAATAGATAGAATTCCGTATTATTCCGTTACTTGTTATTCCCCTTCAGGTTTAGGCTGAGCTGGGTTCAATACTCCTTAGTTGGTTCTTCCTAGCCGGTGCGTGCGGTTCTTTCGTTCCTCTCGTGCTCTTCGCTCGTCCAGGCCTTCGTCTCTCCAGTCCTCAGCGTCCCTCTGTTCGGGTGTCTCCGGGCCGCGGTCCGCGAGGAGTCCCTTTGAGTTCAACGAGGTCTGTCGACCACGGTCGCGCCCTCAAACACACCTTTGGATCTCCGATCCTCACAACGGCCACCAACAATCAAATTCTCATTGTAAAAATACAATTTAGGGGATCAAGGGCCCGCCCCTTGTGGAGTTGAATTAAAAAGTGATTTTTCAAAATCCCTCAGTCGGATTTTCACTCTCTTTTTGGATGGGAGGATGACGCGAAGATGCCGAGTACAATCAGAGGTAAATGTGAAACCTTAATTCATTTTATTAATTTAAGTCCAGCGCAAGGGGACATTTGTTTTCGAAAGGGTTCGAGGGCAATATACTCTCAGGCATAGCCCTTCCCGCTATGCCTGCTCTTATAGAGCAAACTTTGTCGGTATAGAGCGAACGTTGTTGGAGTTATGTCATTATCGATCCGTTCTCCCGTTGCCGTTCCTCCGCTTTGGATTCCTATTAAACTCCCGCGGGGCTCCGGCGGGGGCCGGGATATTCGGCTGGAAATTGGCGGGAGCCAAGAACCCTTTCCTCCCTCCCATATTCCTCAATTTGGATGGAGGGGGATGAAGGGCATGGGAGGGGCTGAGGGATCTGTGAGTCAAGTTTGCGAATCTATTGGTAAAGTGGCAACGAAGGAGTATGTTGATGTCCGAGGTGAACGACCTGGTTCCCGTTAGTGCTCGAGTGAGTGAGTATCCTGGCCTTAGCAAGGACGACTCCCAGAGCCGCTATATGCCTCTACACCAACTATCACGACTATCCTCCCAACACTCCTTTACTTCTTAACGGAGTCATTGAGGATGCCCAATTCATTTACCCTTCCTCCGCTCCTTATATTAAAATTTTAGCTCTTTTTACACTCATCTCTCAATGACTATGGAAAAATACACATGCTAAAAGTGAACACGATATTGATATTACAAATATGGGAGAATACTTAGAAAAATCTTGGAAGTTTACCGTTTAAAATCTTGAACCCTTACAGATTATTTACAATTAATTTTTGTATGGGCATTATAAAGTATATTATATTTTTATATTTATGAGATTGTTTGAATCTGTAGTTTGATTATATGAGAAAAATGTGAACTTCTATTAGAAGGAATTTGCATGGGCATTGTAACAATCTTATTATTTCCTTAATTCTCCATTTGGTCTGAGGGACTGCGAGACTCCTCGGAGACACTTTTCAAAATGAGGCACAAAGATAAAATAGACAAAAGGAGATAATCCCCTATTGAAGAATTAAATTTAGAATGGGGATAAGAAATCAATGAGGAACAATGGGGGATTTGGCCTTTTCAATTCCCTTTCCAAAAGGAATAAGTCTTCGAGACTAATGAGACTATTTTTTGAGAGTAATGAGACAGAGATAGAGAATAGTAAAAGAATTAGTTTTGGACTTGGGCCTATTAAAACCAGAATAAAAAGTGTGAGTGTTTGGAAGCATTTGAACCTTCGGTTTCAGCTTTAGTCAGTTAGTTTTGAAATTTTATAAATAATCCATAATATCTTTTAAACTAACAATGTACTTTATAGACCCATAGGAAGACCATTAAAGAATTAAATGAGCAAATGACTCAAATGAGCAATGTGAGTTTTTGAGTTGATGAAGTTAAGAGCATTGTTTGTGAGAGTAATCGGGAAGGTTTGAGGAAAAACTCTCCCACATTCCAAGGTAATTGAGGGAAGGGAGTTTGAGAGTCAATTGAACCCTTTTGGGCTTACTACAAATTCTGTTGGGTAAAATAAATAGACAAGTTGTGGTGAAGGTGAGCCCTTTGAGAATCTCCGGTCTTTTCCTCAGGATGCAGATGTGTTCATTTGATCCTAAAGTGGTCTTCTCATTACAATTTCCCCTCTTGTATTTGTTGCATCTCAGTGGGGTTTGAGGATCGAAGGCTCATGGCCGGGGAGTAAACCATTAAGAAGGTTCATTTATTGAGAAAGATGAGTCGGTGGAGGTGAGACGCATCCTGTTGGAATATTTTTGTGGAAGAGGCAGGTTGGGGATGGATCATAAAGACAACTTCTGGTCCTCGTGGCTCAGACTCCCTACAGAATCAAGTGTAGTAGAGCTAGAGAAGAAGAGTCCCGTTACCTTCCCCCCTCGGCACTTTGATTCTTTGGACCTTCTCGAAGGAATCCTTAATGTAATTCCTCTATGCTGCTCTTTTCTTACGTTCACTCTAACGGGTTCTTCAACTGTTCAGGACAAGCTGTGAGCTTCGCAGCCTCCGGCTCTTACGCACTTCAAATCTCCTTCTCTGCTGCTCACAACGTACTGTATGTAATATGCTGGTTAAAATGTATACTTACATAGGTAGTTATGAGATCTTTTGGTTATGAGATATCTCTGATATGAGATAAGGTGTGTTGGAATATCTTGGTGTGTATAGTTATGGTATAGAGATTCATTTATTCATTTCCTACCCGTTCGTTCCTCCCTCTCATTATGTACACCAGCCAGATTTGGAGAAATTTTGAAGCCCAATATTCAAAATCCGTTTGATCTTGGGCTTGGGGCTCTATAATAAAATCCTTCATTGCCGCCAGAAATTTTGATGATTTCGTGGCGTGGAGTCGTCAGAGGGAATGGGGAGGAAAATGGAGAATTTCGGAGCCGCCTTCACCATGAAAAAGAAGAGAAATAGCTCTCCGGGTCCATTTATTGTTTTGATCAAAAAGTTTCCCGAAAGAAGTGCGTCATATAAGAATAAACAGGGAGAGATAGGAAAATCCGGGGTTTCCTCTCCGCCAATTTACGGCCGTATCTCCCGAGAAAGTTCCTGGACAAGATTCATGAGCCCCATATTCGGAAATTCGGGAGTGGAACTGGCGGCTCGGAGCACTCAGGCTCGTGGTGTGTCCATGGGAGTGGCGGGTGAGTGGGAGAGACCATTCCGCCCACCAATTCCCTCCAGAAGGGCAGGATGGCCCCATCTCTCCCACAAAATTTTGGCGATTCTGGCTCGCGCCAACGCAAAGATCTTGGCAAATTTTTTAGGAAGATCCCACTGCCGGAAAATGGCCCTATCTCACTCTTTACTAAAGAGGAGACCTAAACCGGTGTTTACAACTACCAATTTGTGCTTTATATTTGCTCAATTTAACATTTAATTAAATTACTTTAAGCCGTTTAAGAGTAAAAATCTGTTAGAGATTTAGTTTGAGTATTGGGTTATTTTCTTTTACTGGAGACAAGGTTTTGCCGGGCCACGTGAGGGGGATCAATAGTGAAGCTCGGAAGGTAAAAGTCAAAATCGCGTGTGGGTGAATAATTGTTTGGGAGGGATGATCCGGCGAGAGCGGCGGCCGAGGGAGTCGCTGGGGTCCGCCGCCGCTCTGGGGTTCATTCCTGGTCCTCAGACAGAGCTCTGATGTTGGTTGCTATGGAGGCTGGCCAACAAACCAGTGGGACAAGTCTGAGGAAGGGTGGTGGTGGTCCCTACTGACTTTGCCTCCCCTCGCTCACTCCGAGCTCACCAGTCATTGTGCTTATGGTTCGGCTCGGAAAGTGTGTCAGTAGGAAATAATCCCTCAACGAGTGTGGAAAATCTTTTTTCGACACGGGTTTCCTCAGCTCCTTGAGGAACTCGAGGCCGAGCAGCTCCCGGGTCTCTTAATTTGACAATCCCTCCAGTCAGTCCACGGTTCTTCATGGTGCTCCTCTGACTTCTGACACTCATCGCCCATGGATATGTGGGAGAAAATTTGGGCGTCTCAGCCCTCGAAAAGTGCAATTAACGATATCCCCTCACCTTCGTCCTCACCGACCCCTTCGCCCGGGTCAATCAAAGGTAAACAATTCATTATTGGATTTTGTTCATTTCTCCACAATAAGAGTCGGAGACTTCTGCCCGTCCTCGGGACGACTCTTTTTATTTTTTATGCACTTTTAATAGAATTTTATATTCCGAGCTCTTCCAATCAATTAAAGAGCGTTGTTCAATTAAGTGGATATTTCACAAATAAAATATAATAATGAGGGAGTGGGGCAAGGGATAAATCTATTAATCTCCTAATGGCCCATTGTAAAATAGCAGAGCCAGTGTGTGTATGTGTGAATCGGCTTGCCCCATCGACGAACGGCAGGGCAATCAACTCTTGCTTACTCTATAAACTGTGTGTTTGTATATAGAGAGGAGTCATAGGCCTATGCTTCCCATTCACTTGCTCTCCCACTCACTCCTCTGATTCAATATACGCATTACATTCACTCGGCTAATGTAACCGAGCACGAAGGAAATGCTCAAGGAGTATTGCAACTTTTTTTGTATTAATATATTATATATCAAGTTGCCCAACCCACGACTCATCTCTCCAACTCACCTTTTGGAAACTCACCCGAGGGGTGGAGTCGGTGGAATTTCCCTTAATTACAAAATTACAAAAAAAGGCCTGAAATTTCAGGTAAAACTCGGCTCAACAGTCTAAGTAGTGACCCGGAAAAGCTAGATGGAAAAATCGTTAGGGATCGATCCACAACCCGTCATAAGCCTTAGGAGGGTTGCGGGCATATATACATACTTACTACCCGCCTCTCTCCGGAACATATCGGGGAGGTGGGAGAGGGGAAAGGAGTGAAAGAACCCGGGACTATGCCCACCAACACTTCCTATTCCAGAATTAAATAAACAACATTCTTCCGGGTTCTTTTACCCTGGCGGATCACGGAATGGCCCAAATAAGGCCAATGAATTTCAAATCAAAACAGTCTGGATTGTATTAGAATCAATTGATACATTTTTAAAACGGTTGTGCAAACACTTAAGCCAATCCATTATTTTTCATAATGTATGTGAGCATAATGGCTCATAATGGGTCTTGGATAAGCCAACCATTTGAATCAAACGCTAATAAAT
The DNA here is from genome assembly GCA_034687125.1 of Neelides folsomi. Lineage (NCBI taxonomy): Eukaryota > Metazoa > Arthropoda > Collembola > Neelipleona > Neelidae > Neelides > Neelides folsomi. The sequence goes on along the minus strand of JAQGBZ010000146.1, from coordinate 122,334 downwards.
AGTGTAGTTATATAAAATAAATTATATTTATGCAGCATGAGAGCAATTCATACATAACCCTAGTCTATAAATTACACATCGTTCCTTTCTTTATTCAAATTAAATTAAAAAAGGACATTGTTCGATGTTTGAATTAAGTTCAAAAAATGTGATTGTACCGTGAGAACAATGCATCCATTGAAATGGGTTAAATTTTATAGCTTCAAACTCAGTCAGAGTTGAATGAGCGATGGCTTTCCAATATTGTTTTTGTTTTTTCCATGCGTAATTCATCAAGTTATTCATCGCTCCCTCATCATCATCATCATCTCTCTCTTTACCATTCCCATCAACTTCCCATTGGCGGAGGAAGGAGATATGTGTGAGAAGCATGAAACGAGGAAGTCCGGAACAAGATTTCTCGCATTTTTTATCATATTACATGATTTGCTCTTAAATGTGAGAGTTGGGGAGGAAATTACGTTCTTACGCGTCTTCTCCTCCAATGTGGCATAATCCGGTGGGGAGGGGGAGAAACGAGGGGCGCACACCTCAGACTCAATTAAATTCACACGGACAGATTGAGGTAGGGATGGGGACTTCGTCCGCCCTACGATAATTCATGGAGTGGGAGCAGAGTAGGAAGTGAAATCCGTTTTGGAAAGTTTTCTCTTTCTCTCTCAGACTCTGCCCTTTTCGAACCATTCTCTTCCCGCTTCCTACTACTAACCATATAATATATAAATTTATATTAGAGATTATTATTATTACATGTATAGCAAATAGGAACTATGAGACATCATACTTGGATCTTAAATCCACATTATCTCATACATAACTATCACATAACTTTACATTTTATATATTATCTGAGCCCATCGATGGGAAATTAAACTCTCGATTTCCAAGGGGGTATCTCGATCATCTCCATACGTCTGCATAACGATCCTTATTCTAATCTTATATTTATTCCTTGTAATACCCAAACTCACAGTTCCTGTTCATATTGGACCTTTTATGGTAGGAGTAATATGTAGTAAATAGTTGGTAGCAAGTTGGGAATTTGCTGGAGACTTTTATATAATTTATATTATTAAGCTTTGGAGAGGAAGCCGTAATGTAAATTGAATGGAGTGGGAATTGGGAGCAAACTTGTAAATTCCTTCCTCTCCCATAGCCATTGCCATAGCCATTGTGATGGGGAAAAGGCAGCAGGTCAAATGGAGAATGGGTTGAATGGGTAATAGCCCATTAATAGCCCAGGTAATTTTATGGAACCTAAGGAATCCTTTATCTCCCACTCGTGTATGAGATAATGGGCGATTGGGCTGGGGAAAATGCCTTCGTCAAATATGGCAAATATTCTCGGATAAGTCTGAGATATTGTATAAATAGTCGGGCCCAGATTTAAACAGTGTTTGTATGCCCAAGTGTGCCAACGAGGGCTTTTATTTACCTTCTCCATCTCCATGAATGGATTGATATGGACCGATTGGGTCTTTTGCACGGATTCGCAATCGACGGCCCAGTGGGCCCGTCGGGAGAGATCTTCTCTGTTGGGGGAACTGCCAATCTCTCCCTTTGGTCTCTATGTAGATGTGTTCGACTATTTTTTCCGCGTCCAAGAACTGAAAGTAGGTCGACGTTCTCTGTAGCTCTCTGTTGTGTATGTTGAGTTGCATCACGCGATAAAAAAGTTACGCCACTCGCTCGTTCCTCCGTAGTTGCCATTTCCTTAATTTCTCATTTCTCAATTTTAATACGACTCGCTCCACTCGGGACCCGATCTCCCATCTTCCCCACTCCATCTAATCATATAAAATCCCCAAATAGCCCATTTTAATTAAACTCCAGAGGATCTCGCTCCACAACTATAAATATTTCCTATACCCTCATAAATACAAACAACTTGATATTTATACCAGACAAAAATACAACCAATATGGTAAATATTTATAGCCAATTCTCGTATGAGCAATAATAGAAGACGAATTCAATTAGCTTCTCCTCGGTCAAAATCACATTTTAATTTACTGTTCCTTTTTTTCCTCGTAAAGTCCCTTAATCTATTACAATAGAACCCTGAAATTCATCTTGCTTTACAGCTTCCTCTCCGTTTCATTCTGACAGATCTCATTTTACTGCCTTGTTTTTCATCCCGCCTCGTTCCTCATCCCAAAGGTCAGTGTCCCTTGGAAAATTGAGGAACTGGAAAGACGGAACAGTTTGGACCCTCTGGAAATTAAAGGCACGCTGTCGTAAAAATGACCAAGCCCTTCTTCATTTCGCTCGTCGTAAAATCTTTGTTTGTAACGGGACTTTATGATGCTCAATCCGAAGGCTTCCAATCACAACGGTTTGCCACGCCGTCTTCTCATCATCCATCATCATATCATTCCTTTTACAAGTTGGAATTAAAAGCATGCCTATATACGTTTATGGACATACTAATAGTATAACTAATATAAATTGTTATATTGGTTACTCCCTTTATATCACTCATATAAGTAAATATAGTATTTTACACACATATACTGTAAATATGCTGTAAGCCATATATTTTATAAATTTATTTTATATCTTTATGCTTCACTTCCCCATTGTCTTTGTAAAGTTGAGGGATTTTGAATCGTTAAATGGCCCTATTTAAACATGTATATTACATTAGTAAGTATATATTTCAATTCCCTTCTATTGTTTATCGAGGATTCCTCTTTTTAGGAGAAATTGGGATTCCCCCGAGTCCCATACGTTCTTCCTCACTACGCCGCAAATTGAGTTGACAGTCGGGCATTGTGGGGAAGAATACATTGGAGAGGTTTTCTATCTGGGACATAATTTGGTTATAATAGGAAACCAGAGGGAATAAGATGAAAGGAAGAATAAAGGTCTGAAAAGGAAAATGGAAGTCTGTTTGAGTCTAATATGACTATAACTCATTCAATTATATTCTATCCATATTTGAAATCGATGAACCTGTTAAGAGCAGAAATCTCTCAATGTGATTTACTCCAAAGTCTCTCATCAAATTATAATACGCATTTCTATGATATATCTTTAATATAAATTGTAATGAATTTACCTTCCAATTTCCAAAATTACATAAAAGGTAAATCCTCATTGTGGAATAAATAATTGAGGGATTTTGGAAGTAAATGAACCGAGAGTGATTTATCTCCTTTATATTTCTCTTTAATAAGAATATATATTATTTCCATCCCATGAGATTTTAAATGATTTGGAATAACAATGGGAGTTGTAAAGATGAAAGAAAGAAGAATTCGTCAACAATTCCCATTCTTCTCCTCATGCATAATCTCCAATGAGAGAAAAAAATGTCTTGACATTAATATGAGTATGAGTTTACAAAGGAATTGTCAGGATGGCTAAAAATTCCTTTTTTATTTCTCTTCCAATGAATATGTGCGGAGTCGTACAAAGCGTGAGGGTAACGGGACTTGCAGAATTGTGCCTGGGAGGCATTTTATCACATACCTGTGTGAGTCTGTATGTTCCTTCGGCACAAATTACATTCAAGGGAGAGAAGAGTCTTTGAATAACGAGACAAGCAAAGTTTCCATTTGTTCTGTTCCATTCTCAACATATCCCGTCGTCTCATATCCTCATGGGTGTATGAACAACCACTGCTCTGCCATTTATGATGAGAGGTTAGATCCGAGATGGAACGGGATTATTTCCGGTCTCGACGTTCCTCTCTATGGTGGGTTCGCATATTAAATCTCAATGCGGTTGGATCTTTTAATCCTCTCAGGCGGCCCTCAGTTACACTCTCCTTAATAGAGAACCATAATGGCCTTAATGTCTGTAATCTCCTCTTGTAACATGAGATTCTCCTCTTCGGCAAATTCACTCAGGAACGACGGTTTGGACTATAAATGGTTCTGTTTCATCCACACACCTCCAGGTTCTACCTTAAAAAACCTTCGTTTCTCCACCATCCGCTATTTCCCTCTTCCTTGTCATTATTATATAAGAGGAAATTATTATAAATATCAGGTTACATTATCATCTCGTATACCATAATTGAATGTGAGGAACGAACAAGACCTTTTCCATTATACTTAAGGCACCTGTCTGTTTCAGTCCCTTATGTATGAATAGACCGTAAAGTGCAAACAATCTACAGAATAGAACAGGTATTTTACAGTATTTATATAACTAAAATTTCAAAATTCTGGTATATTCAAAATTCTATATATACTCCTATGTTCTATTACATAGTTTTCTTACATAGTGTACGTGGTACATACAATTTGTATGTTCTTGGGTATACTAGGTATGGTATGCTTTTAGTTCTGGGCTTGTCCAATCACTCTAAAAGGAAATGCATTATTTGAATTCGTCTATTAGTCGGGTTTTTGGGCGAACAAGTGTTGAATGGAAGCCCCTTAGATTGCACCAACTCCTGTTTGGTCTCGACCAGTCGGGGGCAATTATTTTACGTCTCTTCCTCTCCATTTCACGAGGAGTTTGGATGTGATGAGTTTGCTGGTGGGAGATTAGTCCCAGACCTTTCTATCCCACTCGAGACCCCAAACAATGAACCAAATGTACCGTTTGAGTCCCTCGAGGTCTCCCAATCTGAGTCTACAAGAGCCGGATCTTCCGATTCCTTCTTTGAGCCCCTTGCAGTCTCCAAGTCTCAAGACAGGCGTCGAGTGGTTATGACAATTTACTTTCATTTAAGAGTGAGGAAGTGTTGGAGTGTCCGGCGGAATTCCTCATTTATTACACGACGCACTTGAAGACCGCGGGTGTAAATGTGAATTGCCGTTCCTATTGTTTCACTCCCTCGCACCATCATAGAGCACAATGTGTAAATAAATGTGTATAATTCCCCGCTCCCGTTGCTTTGTACGCATTATTAAAGCTAACTACTTGGTGTAGTTAAGATGTGTATTTATGAAACTCTTTTGTACAGACCTCGTGTTATCAAACACATTTAACATGTCAATAAAAAGGCAAGAAGAGAAAAGGAGCTTTATCTAAATGCGGAAATGGAGGGAAACGTGTGTAATTCCGCTAATTACAAGTTCTCTATTTTCTCTGCATGCTCGGGTGATGAATTATGATTAGAGGTGAGATGAAAAAATAGGGATTGGGGTAGGTGTACGATGAATAAGTTAAATGCTTCTCAAACCACCAAAGCCTATTTACTTATTTGTTAATCCTCCACCACACTCACCAGACAAACCGACAGAGTTTGGGACTAATTATGATATAATAACCTCGGTGGGTTATAAAAGATAATGGATGTTCGGATGGAGCTTGAGGGGGATGAAGCTCGGAGTTACATAAGCGGATCATTTATTAAAACTGTTCTTTCCATTCCAGCCCAGATCGAGATCATTCCGTGCAAGGTTTGCGGAGACAAGTCGAGTGGAGTTCACTACGGGGTGATCACCTGTGAAGGATGCAAGGGCTTTTTCCGCCGATCCCAATCCTCTGTCGTCAACTACCAATGTCCGCGTTCCAAAAACTGCGTCGTCGACAGGGTGAATAGAAACCGATGTCAATACTGCCGGCTTCAAAAATGCCTTCGACTCGGAATGTCCCGAGACGGTAAGAAAAATATTTAAAATTAATATTAAAACAATATTATATGGCATTTATATTTACAATCGGCTCTATTCATTCTATAAATATGAAAAAATAGAAAACCAATCTAAATAATACTACTACTAATTTTGAATTTAATAGAAATTCATTTTAATTCTCTTCGGCAAATAAAAAATTTCTCCGCATGAGCATAAATTTTCCTTTGCAATCATTCGATTATCGCTTTATTATATTCATGTTTAGATTCTTGTTAGAGCAGGTCCAAAGGGTGAAAAATAGTGCTTTGGAAAGTTATGAAATCCCAATGGTTAATATTATAATCAATAGTGAAGGGATAATAACGGGTAGGCGGAGTGATCAGGATCCAATGTGGTCTTCGTCTCGCAAAGCCAAGTCATCCATTCCACCTTGAGTTCGGTTATTGGCCATTGGAATCGTAATTGATGCGTGCGAGGGGGATGAGGGATGGAAAGGGTTGGGGTAAACACAAGTTCCCCTCGACTCGCTTGCTGATAATGATAAAGGGTAGAAGAATGTGGGTCAGAGAGACAGGTTCGTCCCGTTATAACGGGAGTCTTCCCAACTCCCACACCTGCACAGTTAGCTTTCAAGAGGGGCTCAATCGCCATTTATTATCAAATCTCCTTCGCATGCAGATTCTTCCCACACATGGATGGGATTCTTTCATATCCAGTCTGAATGATATTCATTCAGACCCCTCCAGACATCCTCATCATCCTCTCTCAATAAAGGACCTTAGAATTGTTGAAGATGTTCACGCACTCAAAGACAAGTCCATCATTAATACATTGCCACGCACTCCACATGAATCCGCATGAAAATGAAGCCTGGTGGAAATGGCATGAAAGATGGAGGATGCATTTAAAAATCTAATTTACATTTTCCTCCTCTCAATAAGGAAAGTTCGAAGAGTCTAACTGCATTATTCTTTGCTCATCACTACAGAGAGTGTAATTGAGTTTTTCTCCGCACTTTCGTGTTATCTAACTAGGCTTCTCCATTCATGTTTGACTCACTCAGCACACACGCAGCCAGATTACAAGAACGGGGGATTGGGCAAATGGAGTTCCCTCAAAAAACGCAAATTGAGAATTGCAGAAAGGCTGAGGATAATGAATCTGAAATTAATTATACAATGAACCGTTATCATAAATATAATAATTTACCAAGTGTTAGAGCTTGAGTGAAAACCCTAATCGTGTTGACTCTCTTCAGCGTATATTTACCAATGGGATTTTAATAGTTTCATCAGGAGGGGAAATGTCCAGGAAAGGGATTTGAGTATATGTACATAATTCCCCAGAATATATTCTATGTAAATACCATATGAGCTATATATTCTTATTAGAATTTATATAAAATATATGAATCAATTTCCTAGAAGGGTTTTAATATTTAAGAGAGTGAAGGTGATGGTGATGGGTGATGTTGGTGGGGACTCTGAGGTTTTGCTGGAGGAGAGCCGAGTTGCCAAAAATTATGTCAGCTGTTTGGTTGACCCAGATTCAAGTGTTGCTATTCCATTTTTTCCCCTCTCGGAGTGATCGATCCGTGTAGAGGACCAGAGCCAGGAGAAGAAGTGTGGGGGGAATGGGCGAGGACTCGGAGGACTCCCAACTGCTTCCGCATCGAAGGTCTTTAACCTCCGCGGCTGCGTTGCCGATCCGCACATTCTCCTTTGCTACCTCAACCAGATTACAACTCGCAAACATTCTCTATTAACTTCTACACTAACTTTGTATTCGACTCCATGTTACAAAATCACACATCAATGTTCAGACTCTTATGATGTCCAAACTCGAAACTCCACACCTGTAATGTTCAGACTCTTATTCAGACTCTCGACTCCTGTGTTCAGAGTCCTATGTTCAGACATGTTAAAGGGAAGGAATTCGGGATTTATGCTCTTGTTATATTAGTATAATATTTATAGAGTTAGTTATTTCCCTTGGTTCATCGTGCAAGTCATGAAAAAATAGAAATGTCAAGCGTCATTTCTACTTTTCACTCGCCTTCACTTTCATGTGTCATTCGGAGGGTGGTCGTAAAGTTCATTCTACCCGACTTCGGATTTTTCAGATTTCGCCGGAGAAAGTTTGATGGGAGAAGTCTGCCAATAGACGGACTTTACTCCTTTTGATCAAACTCCTCTGGTTAGAACCAATGTAGGGGGTAGAAGTTATACCGTATAGCTAATGGAACAAGGGAGAGAACAAGAACGTTAAAGGACTTGTTCAGATGAAGTATGAGCGGGTTGTCGATTCTTAATAGTCTCCCGTACCATACTAGTCTCCATACGAGTTTCATATGATCATGCAAGTTTCAATGAAGAAACCCGTGGAAAATAGAGAGCATTAGCTTCAGATAGTTTTTTCCCTTTTTTATTAGAGTCTACGTGGATTTGAGAAGCTTTCTTTTAGACTTTTCCATAAATGGCATTTCCTTGCTCCGAGAGAGAAAAAATCCCTTTTATTTCTCTTAGCACAATGAGATCATAATGGTGAGAGAATATTCTTCAAAATGTTATATTTATTCTTCATAAAAAACGACGAGAGGATATTTACTATAATATATTGTAGAGTATTTGTAATATGAGCCGATTGTCAAATTGAATGAATTGTTCGTTGTGAGATAATTGGGTTTGTTGCGGAGTTGCAATTTGAACTTTTCTTTGTAGCCGTCAAGTTCGGGAGGATGTCGAAGAAGCAGAGGGAGAAGGTGGAGGATGAAGTGAGATATCACCGAGCCCAAATGAAGGTCTCGCCCAACAGCAGCGTGGAAAATAACGCCCCTGACTCGTCCGGATATGACCCTTCGATCAACTCCTCCTCTGACCCCAACATGCACCCGTACACCAATACTTACAACAACCAATTTGACGCCCCGTAAGATTTTCCTAACTATTTAAATTAATCAAGAAAACTTATCTAATGGAGAACATTTATTTTCTATTATCTTTGAACTGTTAAGTTTATTAATAATTTAATGTTTTAGATATACTCCGAACGGTCCTTGGGTCCCTGGTGGAAACCTAAGTTACGACCCCTGCGACGACTATGTGACGACGACGACGAACGACGGTCGAGTGCCGTGCTTCGACCCTCGACCCAACTCGTCAGAACTTCCCGATTCCGGAGGAATCCTCATGAGTCCGTCAGCACCGTCTTTGCCCCAAACAACTCTGCCCACTGAATCAGTTCAGATCTCTGAGCTCCTCGCCCGAACGATCACAGACGCCCATACAAGAACCTGCATATATACCAATGGTGAGTGAAAAAAAGAAATAAAACCGTTTGTAGCACCCGTTGAGTGACGGATGAAGTGGAATGTTTGGAAAAGTATTGGAAAAATAAATAAAACTCGTCTTGACTCAACTTTGTTCCTTCTTTTGCAGATCAAGTGGGAGAGATGCTCCGACGTCCCCAGGACATCTCCAAAGTGCTCTATTACAAAGATTTGAGCCATGATGAGCTGTGGTTGGAAGCCGCGTCCCGCCTCACGGCAGTCGTTCAACAAATCATCGAGTTTGCAAAGATGGTGCCTGGGTTCATGAAGCTCCCGCAGGACGACCAAATAGTCCTCCTCAAAGCGGGAGCCTTCGAGCTCGTCGTCCTCCGAGTATCGCGGCACTACGACCCCGCGAGCAACTCCGTCCTTTTTGGGGAGACTCTCCTTCCACCCGAGGCGTTCCTCACGGCTGACACGACGGAGATGAAGCTCGTTTCGTCCCTCTTTGACGTGGCCCGGGCCCTGGCGGAACTCAAGCTCACGGACACTCAGCTCGCCCTCTACTCCGCCTTTGTCCTGCTTTCACCGGGTATGCGTCCCAATTCCTCATCACCATTAAAACGTCTTTCCCTAGATCGGCCCGGGTTGAAAGGGACGCAGGAAATCGGGCGGCTCAACGGGGCAGTCCTCAGGTCGCTTCGGTTCGAAGTGGCCCGGACACATCGGCAGCCTCTGAAAGGAGACGTCACCGTCGTCGACGCCTTGCTAGCACGTGTACCTCAGCTAAGGTCTGCCATAACTAATTCCTGAATTTTAAATATCAATTTTTAAATTAACATTATTAATTTAATTTAAATAATCTTTAAAAGATCGTTGATTATAATTTTTGGCTAATTATTTGTTAAATAGGGAATTGGGCCTGATGCACCTGGAGGCTCTCGGTCGGCTTCGCCGCATGTCCCCACATCTCGAGTTCCCGGCCCTCCACAAAGAATTGTTCGCCGTCGACACGTGATTGGTATTTGGAAGGTAAATGAGCCGAGACGTCGTCGGGCCTCGGTCTGTCGGAGAAATCGAACAAGGGAGCTTCGAAAATCATTCCTGGTCCGTTGGTGTATTTTTTTATTCTGCAGGTGTCTGGAGCTGTGCCTCAGTCTCTCTGTCTCTCTCTGGAGTTTGTACCTGTTTGTTAGCCGACGAAGACGACTTACGACGACGAGAGGAATTTTAACGCAACGCAAAGAACTCGAAGGCGCTCCCGTCAACTCTCAAACACAGATTTTAATAACTAAAGAAGCGGCAATCAGTGATCAATCCAGATCCAGGAAGGCTCCACTCTCGACTCTACTGTACAATTTAGGGGGGTTGTGGTTTCTCCAATTTATTTAATTATTATATTATAAAGTTATAAGTACATTATTATAAATATATGACATATACATAATACATAATACTGTAATATTAATGATAATCATCTATTACAACTATATATTAAATATTATTATTATACTATTATTATTATTATCATTATTATTATTATTATTATTGCACCTCCGATTAATCATGATTATATGAATAAACCTTTTTGCTTATTGTGTTATCCTATTCAATCCAGGATGCAAAATTATATCAATCAATTCTAATTATTATTATGTTTACAATTAAAAAGTTTTATGATTTTGTGAGATTTATCATATTAAATATATTGTAGTGTTTGTAGTCTAGATCATCCTTATTTTGTTCTAGCCCAATAAACTAAATTGCCTATATTTCTTATTTCAGCGTCTTTGTTTTTATTTCATTTTTCGCTTACTACTTCAAAAAAATGAAAAAAGCATCTCCTTATTTTTGTTTTGATTGGAATTTATGCATTTTTGATTCCTTAAACTCTCACTAAAAATTTAAACACTATACTATTATAAATGTTAAAACAAATGTTCTAGCAATGTTTAGAAAAGGTTTATTAAATATAAAAAATTCTCAAACTCTTTAGAAGTAAAAAACGCATACGAGTAAAGACAAGTCGATAGAAATAAGATATTAGATCAGATTCGGACATAACACTACAACACATAATAACTACTTACTATTAATTATTACACTTATTAGGTATTTAAATGTGCCTTTTCAAAATAAGCGTTACAAATATAAGTTTTTTCATCTGATGTTTGAATAATAAAAGTGCCTAATATGTAAACTTCTATCTATTCCGAAATTCATCTCTATAAATTGAATGATTCAGTTCCGAACTCTCTTTTCGCATAAAACGTTCTTATTCCAATATGTATTTAAAATTATTTAGTTATTTTGTATTTGTCTTCGAGATTTTGATTTTATTTTGATAAGTTATGCCTATAAATTCATACATTAATTGTCATCACAAATGGCAATGGCAATTCAATTCAAACTTAACACCACCATGCACGATATCAATTAGTAATTGAATTTCTTATCAAATTACATAAATATTATGATGCATATAATGCATTAATATCGGCTTTAATAGTATCAAATTATCATTATCAAACAATACCGAAATTGATATTAGATATAAAACAAAAAAGATAGTTTATAACCATTTATAAATATTGCTGCAATTATATGCATTCCGTGTCTATTTTATGAACTTCATTATCGAAGGACTACCATATAAATACTATACACAATGTTCACAAGCTGAATATCATTATAATAGCTATATGCAATAAAAAATACAATTCAATTCCTTTTAACACACATTCACGTTTAACTAAATACATATCATTCAATTTTTTGCTATACATAATTTTTCCCAATGATGTTTTTACAGACAATAAAAGAAAATAAAGAACATTTCCGTTGACCGTTCCCGCAAGACCACGACGGTCTCCTGACTCTCCTGGTACTTTTTCACAATTGAGGAAATTTCTATAACCGCAAGAACACGCATCCCCATCAAATAAATAGCTACATGGTTGGATATATTAAAGTGTGTAGGTCTGGTGAGTCGGGATATAAAAGAGGTGTAATAAAGGTATGCATCTTCTCATTCTTCTCATTCCCGTATCATCGAATCATCTTGATGAGTTGTTGATGAAGGCGAGAAACCCTGTCTGTCCATTTGTCTGATTGGAATCGAATCGTCGAATCATTACGAGAAGTTTGGAAGCCGTAATCATCCCAAACTTTTCATTCATCTTTGACCAAACAAAGTTGCGGCAAGGTAGCCGTAAACTTATAAATTGATCAACTCGTCTTGTAATGCCGTGCATGTCTGGGGATGGAAAACAATCGAGGTCTTTGAACCGCTCTCAAACCATTAACATCGACAGGGTTTGAATTGATAAATCCTTCCAGTCTTTAATCAACTCAATGCTAATTTCCAATGAAATTACATATGAATAACAATCACTTGGATTCATTAGCTTACACATTTCCTCTTAAACCAGCTGTGAGAAACGTTAAGTTCAATTTATTTCAAAGAAAAATAATTTAAACATGTTGAACATTGTCGTAAACATTTTTATTTCTCATAAATAATTGTTCCTTGATGGGTCCATGAATGCGAATAATAAATATTATATAAAAAATAGACAAGTGCACGATTAATAAGTTTTGAATAATTTTATCATTGATTTATTCATATTCATCTCAACATCGTGTATTATATTTTATAATGTATACTCGACAAACGACAATAATTGCAATATATTCCATTCAACTTTTATGGTACATGTGTTGATTTTTTTTGTGTGCATCCTTTCAGATGCACCGATTTTATCATTATAATTCATAATATATTCTTTACACGAACTTCGTCTTATTTTTAAATAATCGTCATATTTATTTATATATTATATATTCCTAACTAGAATTTTATACCTTCGAATCAATTTCTCCAATTTGCGCTTACAAGGTGTGCTATAAGCATATTTAGTTCTTATTCGGTTCAATTTTGGAAATTGCGGTATATTTGTAATTTATCCGAAATAATTGCGCACTTAAAGACTATAAAGACAATTGCGTTAAATATATCAATAATTAATTGAACGTCGATCTTAGCCGTTTAGCGTGAATATTTATATATTTTTTCCGTCGCGATCCGATTCATTAAATATCTCGATATTATTTAAACCGCAAATAACTATTTAACGTTTATTCGTTATTTATTTTAATTAATGAAATAACAGGGAGAGCGCATCTACAAAAAATAAACTGCGAAAGCACCTATCCGATAACTAATCAATAATAATATTACTTTTTGGGTTGAAAGACATACAAGTATATTTATGATAATCTAGACTTCACTTTTTCCACTTCCACTTATTACATTCTTACATTTTTGGATCTTTTGCATTTTACCATTTTCCTCCTTTGTGAGTTTTGAATGTTAATGGCCAGCTTTTATTAAAATGAGTTCGAGTGCCTTGGGATTTTTAAAGTTCAATCATCCTTCTTGTCGTCGGTGAACCTTTTATCTTATTTTATAGTTAAATATTTCATCAATTAATTCGACTTTTTACATCGTACATTTAACTTGCTTATATTCTAAATGTTTCTCCATTTCCTATGCTTTTTTTCCTCTCTGATTGGCCAATTTTGACCATTTTATGTTGTGTGTGCATTTAAAGGGCTTCCTCTGGCATTAATTGCCAGGAATTTCCCCAGGTCATATCCTGCCCCATTTTACAAGTACAGTATAACTGCCATAAACTTAAAATTAAAACCCTAATACAATTGAAGCCCTTAAATGTAATCTGTAATAGATACTGTTAATTTGATTATAAATATAATCTAATAATAATAATTAATGTGTAATTATTATCCCTTCTGAAATAGAACAAAGATAATAAACTACACAATAATGGATCTATTGAAACTAATATTTAAAATGTGATATTTTAAGTGATTATGTAAATATAATTCAATTATTTTACATATTACAAGGATCAGGGTCCACTCAAGACAAGACACTCAATGTTGAAACCAATTGAAACAAACCATTCCTTTTTCTCTATCTCTCTTCCTCTATCAGTATATAATAAATTGTGTATTAGTTGGTCCAACAAATATGAGAATTAAAAACAATTCAAATCCGCTCCTATTGTTAGAACATAGAGCTTCTAATGTAAATTAAAACGAAGAATATAAAAAAAGAGACAGTAGGGGGAGTTAAGACGGAGTAATTGAAGAAGGAATCCTTGGACTATATTTTGGATTCTCTGGCGTGTAAGTGAAAGAACGGAGTTCATGCGGAGCCAATGAATGACCGGTGGCAGTGTCAGCATCACTCTTGCGAAATATGACGATTCGGAGATCCGTATGGAGGTAAATTTTCCCTGAACGAGAAGAAGCAAATCGTAGATGGATGAGATAACGGAGCCATTTTTGTGCTTGCGAATGGGCCTCCGAATGACCATCAAGCGGCATGTACAGGATCCGTTGGCGGACAAACGTCTGTGAGTCGGCTGGCATATCACTCAAGTCATACATCACCACGAACATTTTGATCACAGTTTGGAGGGGGTTGAACAGCGTCACCTGGACCGTCCCTTTCCTTGGTACTGCATAGCCTTTTCTCCCCACGTTGATGTGAGCCTAAAAAAGATAAAAAATGAATTATTAGCATTTTCATATACGTAATATTTCCCATTGTCCAATAAGACAAGGATTTCCTATTAGAAATTTGTTTGCACTATCCTTGGTCCTTCACTACTATCTTGCAATATCATGTAAAAATGTAATTTAGTAATCATTTATTTGCAAGAGGCAATTCAATAATTTATTATGAAGGTATGTTTGGATTTATCAAAACGTCAAACTAATAAAAGAGATAACTTAAGGACTGTAATCATCATAATAAATGATCCTAATATAGTGAATGTAATCGGTTGACAAATGTGCAAATAATTTCAAAAACATTTTAAACATTCAACAGAATCCGCATTTTTGGAGTGACACAATTCAACAAGGCCAACAATCTTTAAATAAATAAAGCGATCCTTATTGCAAACAAATGGCAAATCTGGAGATTATAAAACACACACTCATATAAAGTTAAACATTTAAACTCGATAAAGACATATCTTGTTAGACAAAAAAATGCTTGCGAAAATCCCAAACGTTTAGAGAATTGAAAATTAAAATACATAAAATAATGCAAACACATTATTATAGCATGTATTTGCACTTAAATTGTCCTATTATTATTAAATGAACACGAGAGCAAATATTCAAACCCTATTGCAAAAACTTATTAATTGAAAACCAAATTTAGGAATGATAATTATCCCAAGCTATGTACATTATCATTAAAGTATTATACCAATAGTTCAAGCTCTCAAGTACATTCACTAACGATAAAAATTAAAATCCTTGTGAGTTAGCAAGGAAGAACCTCAGGTTTTAAATTCCTACTCGGCTATCAATTTTGATCTGCTAAACAAGCAAACCAAGGACTTGCTCGTTGCTCCCATGTCCCTAATAGGAAAGGAGAAGAGCAAAAAATAACGCTCTCATCACAAACATTAAAAACTTCGCTAAACCTCGAAATATATTCCTCCTTTGTATTATTAATGAATTTGCTGATTTTATTACCATGTAGGGAGTTGAGACTTTATCATTATCGCAGAAGGTGTAGAAGAACACAGTGACCGGAAGATGAACATGTTTTGGGCAAAAAGACCCGCTGGCTCCAATCTCTGCAGTGAAGCCCTCAACTGTTGACACAGGCTCAATCCTTCCGTTCAACACTGATTCTTCAAAAGATCCCAAAAGGGCTTGTGAGGCTTCAGAAGATCTAAAAACCCGTCTATCATTAGCATCTTCAATTACTCCGCCAATTAGTAATACAAGTAAGTATGGTTAAAGGATGTAATAAAAAAATGTTTTTCTTTTTATGTAATATCCTTACTTTGGGAAAGGTGACCTCCCCAAGTTTTTCAGCTGGGCTGGAGATATGAGGGAGGAGTCGAAATCAAATCTGTCTTGCCCTTTCCTCAATGGAGCTGGGCTCGACGTCAGCGGCAGCTTGGTCTTCCCATGAAACACAAGTGAAGCGGCCGAGTCGAGAGATTTTCGAAATTTGATCTTTTCATGTAATGTCGGAATAGGTCGACAAGATCGCCTTCCCGACTCTGAATCCTCATCACTCGTAGTTGCCGGAGAACTATCCCGACTTGGATTTGCGTAAAATTGTTTAGATGGATCCAATCCATCCAAATTTTGATGAGTAGAAATCCGGTTAGTGACTGACTGAATGAACAAATCCCGTCTAGAGATCCGCGTATGTTTTGCCAATTTGCTGTAACAGCCCAAGGGACTCGACTCATCTTCATAACCCTGTATAATAAAAATTTAAACATAAAGAGTCGGCAAAACTTTATCATGGTCTTTTGATACTTAGGGTTAGTTTTTTTCCATCAAGTTCATCAAGGGTTAGAAACGGAAGGAGAGAAAAAAAAGTTTTATGATGAATTACTAATAATGGCTGTACATACCTGCGTGCAATGATGTTTTCCAGGGGAAGTACATTCAGAAGGAAGCCGATCATCGATTTGACTTTGCCTTGGGAAGAGCAGATGGTCCGGAGACTCTCGTGAAGGGCTGGCATAGCGCTTCGGCAATGGACTCGGGTCCAATAAACTATCACTCAACATTGGTGATCGTTTCCCGCTCCGCACGGGACAAACAACATTTGAACAGTAGATTTGGGGAATTCGTTCCGACCGAGGAAGCGACTTAACTTTCACCTATACAATAATAAAAAAAACGAGGACAAATGAGCCAATTGAAATTCATCAAAGGGAAATTTTTCTCCCAATCGAATCTCTTCATGTCACAAATGGTTTGAGATTGTCTGGGAGCGAGGGCTAATTAGGGTTTGAGGCAAGCCAACTAGTCAGTCAATTGAGTCAATATAATTATACTCAACATCTGGCTGATCTTTCTTCAATTTTTCCTCCTTTCTAGCTTGGGTAACTTTTAAAGCTCCCCCCATCTCACCTCACTCATACACTATTAATTGATGGGAGAGAAGAAACGAGTTAAAAACTTGCCTTGATCGTATGACTCTTGAAATTAGCAGTTGGAAATTCGTGGTCTTGCGGAGTCCTCACAAATTTTGAAGCAAAGTTCTCTCCTGGCATTGTGACCTTTGAGCCAAAAAACATGCAAAAATTAGCACCTTCTCCATTCAAGTGTCATTCATCTCATTCATCTCCATAATTAAATTCATCTTTCAATCCAAAATTGATTTCATCTTATTCAAATTCATCTTCCATAAATCCATAATTAAATTCATTCAAAATTCATCTTTCCAATCCATAATTTTATTCTTTTACATAAAAGTAATATTCTTCATCTTCTTACCCGATACATGACATTTTTGGGTTCTTCTCCTTTTGTGATCGAAAGCCAAGCCGAGAGTTGAGAGAAGTGGAGGAAGGATCGGACAGCTTGCAAAAGACTCCGCCCATTCACGAAACATTGACTCTCCCCGCCCACGGCTTGTGTTCTCTTCGGCATAGAAGAAATGGTCCAGGTCTCAAGGAGGACATAAGCAGGGTCAGGCAGCGGACAAACTTGCCCAGACCGTGACTTCTCCCGCCCGCATTGGCAGTCGGAGCAAAGGAGGACTTCAACACACAAGGGAACTCCATTCCCCCATAAAAGCCCAACATGCTTCCGGAAATTCTCTTCACGCGCACACTATATAGCAAAAGTTAAAGAAAACATTAATGAGATTCAACATTTGTAGTATATACATAGTAAAGGTTCCATTCCTCAGAGAAGGCCAACCCGATTAAGAGAGCTCCTCTCCATGTGTCTAAAGGAATGGGATGGAAAATTCCATCCATCGATTTTCGGGAGAGGCGGAAATGAGGTTGACCTACTTTCCTCCTTGTCCTTAAAACCTTAAATCTTACCAGGTGATTGTCAGCAGGTTCGCAATGATGTCCTTTGGGGTTGATCTGGAGAAAAGGAGCACAATGCGGACCTTCGCCATAACCCCTTGGTGTCAATCCTGGCAATCGTCCTTCAGCAATTAAAAGTCCTAAGCCTAAAAACACCTCATGTGGCTCCGGTTCCACTTCCACCGAGTGCATCTGTAATTCAAACATACAATCAACATATAAATATTTAGATTAAAACAACTTAAACAAGTATGTTCCAGTTACAAGTCCGGCCCATGAATCCTTCATGTCCTCATTACATATTTACAAATCCTCCTTTATAGTTTATAAACTCTCTTTATATTAATAATGAGTAGTAATCTTATAAACTTTTATGATTTCTCTTATCCGTTTGATCATTATTTCATTAAATACATTTTATGTGGTAGCCTATATACCTAAGATCATTGCGAAACCAAGATTCGTGCAAGGAAACTTTCTTTTTTCTCAACTCAACTCTCAACTCATAATGTTAAGGCTTCTTTATTTATTGATTTTCAAAGTCAGTCATGAATAAAGCTCGATATTGATCAACCATCATAATCATTATATACATTTCATATTGTTTTCATTATGATCAACCTCGAGCGAAATCCCTTGAAGGTATCAAATAATCCCCTTTAATAATAAATATCCCTAAATTATCCCATTGCGAAACCGAATCAAATCCAATTGGTCTTTTAAAAATTAAACTAACAAGCCCAACGAGCGGGTGATGGCCAAAAAGATAAAATTCTATTTCGTCCCCGCCTCAGTGATTCCTCTCCACTGCTACTAAAAATCTAAAAAAGAAGGAGTTCTCCCCTACTGCCATTCTTCGCCCATCAACTTCCCTTCGTCGGGTTCGTCGAGGGAGGGGAAATTTTGGTCGTCCTCCTTTGCGCTCTCTCGCTCCTTCAAAGCCTGGGGTTGCTTGTTGGGAACTTGAGACTGCGAGCAGACAGGGTCGTGACGTCACGTGATCGAGCCAATTCTGGGTCGCCTGTGCACGGGCGAAACCGAATTTCCCTAATACACATTTCAAGAGCGAGGAAAAATCCGATGGCCAACGAGCTCAATCATCTCAAAAGAATTCAAGCCCATATAAAATAAAAGGGCTAGGTGGATTCCATAGGCCGTCTGCCTCCGGATGAACCTCAAAACCTGAACCACTCTAAAACTCAACGGAGGATCGCTGATGGGCGGTGGTAAAAAAGGGAGCAAGTGAAACTCGATTTGTGTCAATGACCTCCTTTAAACTCTCAAGCCACACGCAATCATACGCAATTGCAATGAAGACAGGAAAGGTTGTCTCTCCTCGGTTCCCCCATCCGTCCCAGCAGAGCTCGTTGCCCGTCGCTCCTCTTAATCCACTGCTCGAGAGCCAAACAACAGTTTTATTCAACTCCAACCAATTCCAACTATCATCATCCTTATATGCCTTCAACATCCAACAATCTCTCCTTCTATAGATTCTATACTAACCAGACCAACTACGCACTATAAATATACATGTTATATAAATAATGCTCAATACTATCCTAGCCCTATCTCTTTAAATTCTGAAACATGGGAATAAAAGACTTGTATGAGGAAATTGGTCATCAGCAAAAGAACCACTCGTTTCCTCAGCCTCCCTCATTCGTGCAACAAAACTCTCGAATGCGTAGATAGGAGATATAAACTAAATGTACATACACACATATTATATCTACCTGAAAGACTCAAATTGCGACTCGAGCTCAATGGTATGACGAAGTGGCTTTAAATCCGCCTTTTTCCTTCTATTCAGCTGATTGTAGAGAGGTTTGGAGGTCCACATGCAATACCAGGTCCTCGATTGCCTCACCATCCATTGTACTGTATTTGCAGCTCATATATATAGTATGTAGAAGCGGTGGAAATGAGAGAGGAGTGAAGGAACAAGAGAATAGAAGAGAAGAGAGAAAAAAGTGAAGTGGAGGACGAAGGAGTAAAAAATGAAATAGCAATGGAAACAGAGCTAAAGAATGAGAGAAGAGAGAGAGTAGATTTGGTTCTTCAAGGTTTCAGGACTTAGCAAACGAGCTTTGAGCTTACGCTTCGCACATCGATGTGCATCGTTGTGTAATGGGAGAAAAATTTAGATATTCTTTTTTACATATCTTATATGAGCACAAGGAAGGATTATGCATGGAGACTCTCACATAAAGAAGAGTCAAAGTAGCAAAGGAAAAGGAATATAAAAATGCAGTCGGGAGGTGAATCATTCTCCCTCATACCACTTTTCTGAGGGATCCTCTTCTCGGGAACAATGGAAGAGGGGACTCGGAAGGGAGAGAGTCACCTTTACTCTTCTCACATAGGTATACACCAACTCAACCCCAGACTGCTGTGAAGATGGGAGATAGGAAAATATGTATGGTTGGATTCACCAGCTGGGAATTAGGATATTCTCATCTCATGTCGAAGAAAACATTCCCTAATCACTCCACCCTCGTTTTTAACGATGATTTGAATAATCAATTCCTATTCCATCACCATAAAACAATTCTCTACCCCCAGACTTCCTCTGCTAAACTCGGCTTCACAGGTCGATGGAGGAGCTTCGCCTCACCTCAATTGTTCAAAGGAAATGACTCCCCCGTCCTCCCCTACTTGCTCAAAATACCTTCCAGTGAAACCCAACACAATTCCTTCCAAATCCCAAAATTATATTCAAAAAACTATCTCTCATCCAAAACTAACCCTTTACACAAACTTCGTCTAAAACTCTATTCAAAAGTTTCAAAACTATTGAAAAACTCTATTCAAAACACGATCTTCAAACACTTAAAGTCCCCCAAAATTCCACCCCCAATTCTATCCCCACATCAATTCTATCCATAAATCCTGTCCTTCGAACATTAAACACCATTAGTAAAATACATAAAAAAGTGATCTCACCTTGGATCAATGGAAGATGAATCGAAGTGGTATTTAAACACTGTCCTTCATAATACTTCACCACACTCCATCCTCCGAGGAGGCTCAAGTTAAACAATGGATGGGAGTCAGCTGGTAGTGGATGGAAATAAAATCAATCCTCCCTCCCTAGCCATTTAATATCACTCGTAGAACAAGGGGAGGGAAACAAGAGTCTCCGTAAATGGGTCTCTTTTTTATTATTTTCTCACAGAAGAGAAGATGAGGGCAAAAGGTGTAATAATTGTCTGAGCAAGGGAATGGAGACCATTTGATCCGACTGGGCAAATGGTCTTGCGAGAGCAAAGGGAGTAGAGTGACTGACTTGGTTGGAAATCTCCCCTACACTCTAGCACAGAGAATACAGACGTGGTGGTAGTGGTGGTGGAGGGTTCGTTGGGTTGGGACTGAGCCTGGGTGGCTGTCTTCGTCATCAGCTGTTTCACACAAGGTCTTCCACTTGGCTAGGGGGCCTCTCCCTCCGCTCCATCTTCTTCTTCTTCCCCACCACCGAACCCAGCGATCAACTCTTCCTCCCGTCTCTCCGCACTCGCTCGCATAGACCTCAGTCGATCCGCTCGCTCCTAAATACCCGAAATAAACAAACCATCTTCATTACTAAAAACAAACACAAAAAACAAATTTTCTCACAACACTCATCCAATCTAGAGGCTAAAAGGGCAAAATGCAAAGCTCGAAAAACGTCTAAAAACACCAAAAAATAATTTTTATCATTTTAGATATGAACATTATCATTATCATACATATGAAAGAAACATCACATATTTACATAAAAAATAATTGAAACCTCGCAAGCACGAATATTTTTCGTTTCTGGTTTTTCCTTTTTTCCCAAAAAACAACCTAAAACTTTCAACTTTACCTTCAACTTATATAAACATTATTTTTAAAAATAATACATAAAAATGAACTTATTAACTATTACATATGGTACTACATATTATATATTCATTTTAAATACCTAACTGCTAGACTCTAGACTCCAGCTGAGGATTTTAGTGATTACATTTCCAACGATGGATAATTTGTTGACAAGAACCATGAAGGCAAGCTGTTCTTCAGCCCTAATTTACCTAATAATAAAATAATCACTCGACGACCTTCCTCGTCTCTACTTCTCAAACCACCAATTCCCATCTAACTCCTATCCAACAGAATCCAACTCATATGAGAAACTCGTGTAATAAAACTCAATTTACATTCAACGCAATATTATAAAAATCTCCATATGTTCAATATCCAGTATATTCATCCTCATAATATTCAGGTCCATATGGAGCTTCATATAAATTATAATACAAGTAAAATGATTATGAACCACTTGAGTCTCAAAGCTGGACTTTGACGTGAGAGGATTGTAAATATTATTTTCATTCCATTTCCTAGTTATATATTGAAGGCTCATTTACAAAACTGCATTTTGATTCTTACATAATAAAAAAGATTAAAAAATCCCTCTCAACTCTCCTCACCAGATGAGTCGTATAAATAAGGACACATTTTTCCTATTTCACATACCTCCACATGGTCTTGTAAAAGGGGGAGACGAGAGAGCCAAGTCAAAGAACTAGCGAACCATGGTGGTGTCCCTTTTGTATCAACTCTACTCGCTCAAACAACATTTCTCTAATCTCCACATATACGTTTAACTTTGATTCAATACCTACGCTTTCCTCTCTCAATGTTTCAAGAGATAAATGGAAAAAATAGTCCTTAGCTATGGGGGTTTAAAAAAAGCTGCATTAGGAACTGAACTGCCTTCAGTCCACGTGATGGTACCATGGTTTAATAAATATACAATTTCCTGCCTCTCTTCAAACCTTCTCAATTGCCCAAGTTTCACAAATATCACACAAATGAGCTTGGTAATGGCTTCGTAATTTGAGTTCTGATTGTGAACTAACAATGTATAAATATATCTAGGGCTTTTATCAGGCCTTTACCATAATGCTTCCTCCTATAATTACACTTCCACTTAAATTGTCCTAAAAGTCCATTTATTTTCATAAATGAAACATTTTTCCTTCTACAACCTACGTAGAGTAAGAGAGTATTGAATAAATATTATTATACATATTTATAAAATGTTTCATATTCCTATTACCACTTATTCCTTCTCATTTCTCCTTATTTCTAACTATGTACTTCTAAAGGCTAATGGAAATATACCATCGATCACCTGCATGGTGACTTTGGGCTCCAACCTCAATGTTGCCCTTTAAAAGCAAAATCAAAAGGCACTTACCAAGAAAACCTTATATTAGACCCTGATTCATTTTTAGAATATTCACACACTCCATTTCAAAGAAATGGAAAGAGAGAGGCAAAGGGGGATTTCATATAGAATGGGTATACATAAACTTCATTTAAATCCCATGCTATGATAAAAAGAATGTGGAGCAAACGAAGTGGAATTGAGCAAAGAATACGAAGGTTGCCATTTTTTCCACTTTCTCGCAAATTCGTCAATTGGGTTTCTCACGTATTAAAACTTCATCTTAACTGCTGAGACTGCAAGCAAGCGAGGACGAAAAGCCTATGCGAACTACTCTCTCACAGTCAGAAATTGTTTTATAAGCCATTCATAAATTGATATATAACACGAAAAAAACTCTCAAGTACTGCAGATATTCATAGAACGACAAACCTTGAGTTTCTGACTCCGTTCATGGACACTGTTCATTTCTTGACGAACCAAAGAAAGTCGATCCAAGTCCGACTTCATTGTCGCCATCTAAAATGTAAAAATTATTCAATCCGACCATCCAATTATTCATAAATTCATTTTGAACTTCCACTTGAATTACTATACAACTAACAACTACAATCATGTTGGATTCATTCATTAATTTACAATGAAAAATAAAATAAAATTTATATTCATTTAGATTAGAAGGAAGCCAAAAAGGATTTGAAATTAAAAATAGCAAAGGAATTCATTCAACTATTCATTGTCCCATTAATCCATACAAAAAGTTTTTTAATGAGCCCAAATCAATATTTGAACTTCTGAGATGCAAACAAGGAAAGAAATTAATAATGAGGAGTGATAGCTAACAATATTATATGAGTTAAATGAGTAATTGGGACGTTAATGAAATGTTGATTGGACGCCTAAAGTTCCAAACTCCCTTCATCCTACATTACCATGATAAGATTAAACTTTGGAGAGGAGCCAGAAACGCTCAATTTTGAATGGTTCTCCACACACACACAGAGAACGGAAAGTAGGTCTCTCCTCGATTACAAATGAGGAATGTTCCCTACACAGTTCTAGGGCAAAATCGGGATAAGTTCTTGGTCGTTTAAAACCCTTCTCGGTTTCTGCTCCATCTGTTTCACTATCTATACACGCATCCGCCCCAACTATTAAAACCCTGCATTAAAATCAACTGCACTTAGGGGACAAGTCATTTCACTTGCGCAATATTTTAAATATCAGCCAGACAAATGACATATAATAAATCTATAAGACAATCAATAAAATTAACTTATGAACCATTCTAAATATTTCATTAGGTCATTTTTAAACTATTCGCTAAAAGTATTTAAATATCGACTATGTATGAGTCTTGAATTTTAATAGTTATCTTTATTATATGAAAAATACTTGCTACCATTTATCATTTTTGTATTAGGTCTCATTCTCATAGCTGACATTAGTTAGAATAAATAAGGCATCAATCAAGCTCCTTGTCATGAAAAGTTTAATGAGACAAGAAAAAGCGAAACATGGATGTGGTCAAGCCAGAAAGTCTCGATTTCTTAATTATCCTTTGTTAGTAGAACATTTATAAGGGAGTAAAATAATAAATGTAGTAATAGCTAAATAAAACTAATTAGCAAACGTATACATGTTTGATTTTGTATATTTTATCTAAGAAATGGATTGGCCTATTTAATCCTTTGTCTTATAATTTTACAGTTTGAGTTTTTAAGTTTTATAAAATGTGACTAGGTATTCTAATATTAAATATTTTGAGAAATGATTTAGCGAAGTTATTCATAATTCATAAGTAGCAAAAAGGCAAAAACCTTTCCTGGCATCAGAAAGGAAAAGGCCAATGGCTTCGTTTACCCATGCAGTAAAATGAGTCAGTCGAATGAGTTATTCCATTAGACTCAAACTGCGTAGTCAGTAAAATGCGCAATTGTGAAGTGCGTATTTGGTTAATTGGGAATAAAGTACAAACTTATATATTTGAATTGGCCAGTTGAATGAATTTGATAAGTTTATATAAAATTCATCTTATTATAATAAATTGTCATATACCTAATACCTACATATTATACACACAAGTTCGTCAAATAAAATTCATTTTAAAATTATATATAATAGATAATAAATTTAATTTTCATTAAAGGGAAATAAATTCATATTTTCAAATGTCAATTTATCTTCCGTGTTTGAAATAAAATACGATGATCAAGGATCTTCATATATAATTAATTTCATGAATCCAACATTAGTTATTACTTTTAAAAAATGTAATAATCAGTTAATTTCTTAGTCGTAATTAAAAGTACAAATCAGAATAATACGGTAAAAGCAATCAAATTAATATTCTCAAATGTTATGTAACTTATTTTAAAATAAATATTTTATAATTTTCCAAAATGATCATACCAGTGCTTTTATCTGCTCGAACTGGGGGCCACCAAATACGGTATCATTATGTGAAGTAACACCGTCAATTACCACTGATTGTTGATCCCTAAATAGAAATTAAAATTATATAATGATTTCCGGCAATTCAAAAAATATTATTAGTTTCATAATAAACTATATAAATCAAGTACAATAAATTATAAGGATATATCAATAGATTAAATGTCAATAATAGTACAATTATTTATTTTAATTATTTAATATTAAAATAAAATAAAATTAAAATATCTTACGTGAGTTCTTTAATTTCTTTGCCGATTTTTGTAAGCTCGAAGGAACAGGAGTCCAAAATTCCTGAAGAGAGTAACTGCGCTGTTGTTGAAGCGGCCGCTTCATCATTCCCCTCAATGTTTTCACCCTCACCGCTCAAGGTCAAAGGAACTTGGGCGTTTGACGTCGAGGAAGAGCTCTCGTTGACAAGCGCTTCTTTATTTTCCGAACTCATGACTTGAACAACTTGAACTTGAATGTCAAATTTATAATAATTACTTTGGCTTTATTCAGACTTGCAATGGAATGGCTAATTAACAATGCTCGTTAATTATTCGGTAGAATGTGGGAATTAAATACCATTTAGACTTTAATTGGCCAATCATTTATATAAAGTTTAAATAAATTAAAGGGGTTTTATACTCAAGCGTACCGCAACTAAACCGCTTCACTAATACTTCTAATCTCAACAACAAACGCAGCACGTGGATTATAATAAGACCAAGAAACTTCATTTTCTATCACTAGATGTTGCGGAGGAGATTGTTCAATATTGCCCCAGAAAAGGCCAATGCAATATAAAGTATAAAAACGATATGATGAAAACGTTCCCTGCATTGAGCAATGTATCGTTGTTCATATGATTTTATCCCTTTGTTTTATGTTTTTTCAATAAAATCACAAATTTATATTCAATCTATCAATTTATTTTCTGCAAATAAATTACAAACTACATTTGAAGTAATAAAAGTTTAATTGTAAGATTTTTAATGTGATGCCATGCACAAATATCGTTTTTTAGTTTTACATGGCTCAACAGCCCACTTAAACCCATCTTGTCCTTCATCCGAAGTGTCAACTACAACACAAGATTGTACTCTTAATTTTTGGGGTTCATTGAGTTTCCAATTTCCATAAGCAAAGTCAAGTTGTTCGTCATCAGAATATTCCCAGTGGTATTTAATCCCTTCGAAGTCTTCTTCCCCAATCCCAGCGACCCAAATAGTGTTCAAATCGACATCGACTATTGAGTAATTAAGTGTAACAGATTAATTATTAGATTTGATAAATTAATTTTGAAGCAATTTAAATGTGTAATATTTAACATTAATACTTGATTTTAAAATTGCTGTCAAACGCTTATTAATTGTTGGGGATCGAAGATATGCGAATTCTCGGCCACCTATTAAACAACTTTCTTTCGCACGGTTCCATTCGAGATAATTCTAAAAATGTTGAATTATAATTCAATTAATGAATAATTTTTTTCCTATTTAATTAAATAAAATTACGGATTCTCCAGGATTGCTCAGATAAAAGTCAATAACTCTTGCATGTTCATTACGATAAGTTCCGATTGAAATAAATTCATCTAAAAATATTCAAATGTTGAAAAAAATAAAACACCAAATAGAAATTGTAATTCCGAATAAAATGATTAAATACTAAATATTAATAAAATCTCGTTTATATTTCACACAATTACCCTTCAAACTTGGTGAGCAATAAACATAATTAATGGTTAAAAATAAAAGTGAAAGAATTTTTGAATTCATTTTGACGAATTTAATTCTTTTGCAATTATTAACGTGAAAGAGTTGAAAATACAATTAGTTTAATTTTAATTTAATTCGGGGTCTTTTTATACTAGAGCTTTTTACATAACATGTATAAGAAAAAGTAATCTTTAATATGAAATCTCGTTTAATAGAAATCTTCAACAAACAGAGGTATCATTCTTTATGATATTATTATATTCATTTGGCCTAGTTGATAATTAAGATTTCTGCTAATAATGAAGATATTATTTCTGTCAATTTAACGCATAAAGTTTTATTGGATTATATTTTTATGATATGATTAACTTTTAATCAGTTAACCAAAGCATGCTGCATTGATAAAATTCATTTTACCTTCGTACCTAATACTATTTTTATTTTTCCAATTGGCATACTATTCCTACACTGTAATTCTTTGTTGTCGGCTTAATCTATTATACTTTGTTTGCATAAGATTTCTCATAAAATGATTTACATTAATTGATAACTTTTTTGTGTCAAGTTAAAAAAATTTTGTATATAAAGACACGTTTTAAAATTGATTTATTTTCTACTCTTTCCACGTTATTGTAAAGAAAGTATTTGATTCTTCAAAATGAATTCAAAAATTCTTTTACTTTTATTTTTAACCATCACTTGTGCTTATTGCTCACCAAGTTTGCAAGGTTAGAATTAAAATTTAAAATATGTTACATATAATATGTAACATATTTTATACAATTAAATATTTTATTGTTTTTTAGTATCAGATGGATTCATTTCAATCGGAACTTATGTCAATGAACATGCGAGAGCTATTGACTTTTATCTGAGCAATCCTGGAGAATCGGTATGTTTGTGTTTTAATCTTTTATGGTAAATCAATTTAAAATCACATCTAATTTTATCTAATAATTTACAATTAATCACAATTTTAGAATTATCTTGAATGGGGTCGAGCCAAAGAAAGTTGCTTAATGGGTGGCCGAGAATTCGCATACCTTCGATCCCCAACAATTAATAAGCGTTTTACAGCAATTTTAAAATCAGGTAAATCTATTTGTACATCTCTCAATTCACTTTTTAATTAACATACATATTTTTATTTATAAATGTAATTTTTTATATTATGATTATTTTATAGCTGAAATCGATTTGGATACTGTTTGGGTTGCTGGGATTGAGGATGCGAAATCCTGTGATGGTGCGGTCAAATACCACTGGGAATATTCCGAGGACGAACAACTTGGTTTAGCTTATGGAAATTGGAAACTTGATGAGCCGAAAAAATTGGAAACCAGAGCTTGTGTTGTAGTTGACACTAAGGATGAAGGACAAGATGGATTCAGATGGGCTGCTCAGCCTTGCTCTACTAAAAAACGCTATGTCTGCATGGCCTCACATTAAAAATTTGTTTTTTAAAAATTTATTTTAAAAAAATGCAATTAAGTGGTTTATTTGTCAAAAATAAAATAATAAACCTTCTATTTATTAATAAAATCATGATTTAAAAAAATGAAATGATATACAAGTAAAGCGAGAATACATATACAAATTCATATTTGCATTTTTTATCAAATGAAAATAAATACAAAAGCTATTAAACTGGTAATTTGTAATTACGAATATAATCATTAAGATACATCTTAATGTTAGCTGTATACTATTCTTAGGTTTGCTGTATTAGTTAAATAGGATACATTTTAATGTCTGACAATAAGTGTAAAATAGTTTGAAATTTAAAAAATTTTATGATAGATAAAATATCGATATATGGATATATTATATACTACCTACAGATGTATATTTAAATAACCTTTTTAATAACAAAGGCACATTTTGGCATTTTAGGATTCATTAATGATAATGATAAGTAATAAACAAAGATATTGAATATTTATATCAAGGTGTTTAAATTTTGATAATAAAATTATAAGAAATGATAAGAGCTAAAGTAGTTTAAAAAAATTTCTTTATCGTAAAAGATAACCAAATTAAAAATTCTCTGGAAATGCATGAATTAACTATTGTGTTTTTAAATATTTCTAATCCTGGTGGAAAGTGGAGCACTTACATTTAATATCCAAAGTATTTATGTCATTACATAAACGTATTTATATTATTTACACAAACGATTTTGGTATTTAATTTAATGATATTTTAATCTTATATCTTATATTACATCATTTAGGTGAGTTATCCGACAATATTTTTTCCATCGGGTTTTACATACAGAAAGTTTTTGTTATAATCATCTAGTTATTTACAAAATGACACGTGAAATAAAATAAAATGACATTTATAGATAACACATTAATAGGTAGAGCAAACATGAAAACTTTCCTGATAAATGTTATAAATAATAATTAAGCTTAATTTTCTGCTAAAACCATATTAATTTAAAAAAAAGAACCCATTGATTGATTAATAATGAATTCAAAAATTGCTTGCATTTTATTTTTAACTATCCATTATGTAAATTCCTCACCAAAAAGTAAGATTAATGAACTTTAAAACAATAAATCCTAATTGTATTATATTTATTTGTGTTATTAAACGAATAATGTGCAAATGCAAAATTATTAAAGGATCTCATTTTACTTCAGGACCATTTGTTAATGCAAATGACATTGTAATCAGAGATGTAAATGTAAGTTATACATAATATGCAGATTAATCAATTTTATCATTTGTGTTATATTTCATCTTACGTATTTATCTAATTGTATTATTAACTAAATGAATCTTTAGATGCCTCTTGAATGGAGATTGGCTAAGCAAAATTGCCAAATTAATGGCGAAATCATGCCATACCTTCGATCACCAAATATGAATAAAATTTTGACTAGTGTTCTCAAAAAAGGTAAATTGATTATGAAAACTCATTTCTCCTATAAATTCCTTAAACAATTTATTTTATTTGTTTATTAGCTGACCTAGGTTTAACAACACTTTGGATAGCTGGAATTGAAGATCCCATTCAAAAGAAAAAGTATTATTGGGAATATTCTGAAAACGAAAGATATAATTTTTCATATGCCAATTGGAAAGCAGACGAGCCGAAAGAATTGTCAGAACAAGCTTGTGTTGTGATTGATACTTCTTCTGAGGGACAAGACGGATTCAAATGGGCTGTTGAACCTTGCTTAGCTAAAAATCGATATATCTGTGTAGCGTCTCGTTAGTTTTGGCGTAAATATATACATATTAGAATGAGTTCTTAATCTGTATAAAAGTATTTATTGACGAATTTGTGATTACTATTTATTTTAATAAAACTAAAAATTAAATTGAATTATTAAAACAATGATTTATAAATTTTTATTCGTCACAAATTCCAAAACATGGGAAATAAAGAGAATGTAAAATTCTTTCCTGTGTAGGAAATCACTTCTTCTTCCGAGTCCTTTCTGAAACATTCATCTTGAGCTTCAATCCATCTCCGATAATGGGAAACTTGAGTGTAAACGCCAGGAAACTTTGGTCTTGCACATCCTAAAATTTTTAATTATTAAAATAATATTAGCCTAACTCTAATTAATATTAATACTTTATGAATACTAGCAAAAAGTTTATATTATCAAAATACCAATGCCCCATGAAACGATCCCAATTAACTGCCCATCGCAAACCTATTAAAAAATTAAAAAATGATCAAATCAAATAATATAATCAATTGTACTAGTCTGCGAAAAATTAAATGAAAAAATAAATTTTTAATTTACCAATGGTCCTCCTGAGTCTCCCTGAAATGAAAAAAACTTTTTATTTAAAAATTGATTTTTATTAACAATATTAACTACAAGTTAAAATTTAAATAAACGTCTGTTCAAATGTCAAGCTTAAACGGTGTTAAATATTTACCTGACAAGAGTCAATTCCTCCGTCTTTATAGCCAGCACACAACATCGATGGATAAATCTCCGTTTTTCCATAATAAGTTTGACACATTTCATCGCTCATGATTGGGACGGTGGCGTGAATGAGATTTGTAGAAACGGCGCTTCCTTCCTTCGTCGATCCCCATCCACTGATTATGCAATCTTTGTCCTTTGGAGGTTCTTTACGATAATCTGGGAGTGGAGCCATGTTTAAATTCTTCCGGTAGCTTAAACGTTTCTTAAGCTGTCAAATAAAATAATAAAAAATATTAATTTTAATTGAAAAAACTTTAAATTCTTATTCCATTTTGGAGATAAAGAATTAATAAACCAAGCTAACTTTCACAATCCCAATGTCATTCTGAATTGTATTGTGGTCATATTCAGGATGCTTGATAAGTCTTTCAACTTCGTAATCGTGATTGGAGTATTCCGGGCCAAGTGAATTTGTCCCAAGTCGGGAAATGATGTCTTTTGGAAGGCGTCTAAAATTATTGTTTAAATTATTTTTTAAAATCATTATAAAACTATGAGACACTTGTAGACAAGGTTAATTCCTGACTCTAACATTAAGAACAGTATAGTGTTAATTGTTTAATACCCGTCTATACAATGTGCAGCAGTAATCAGACATTTTGGACTAATAATTGTAGCCCCACAATAATGAGTTTTTGTTCCGAAAAAAGACAATTTTTGTAAAGAGGCTTGGTATGGGAATTCTCCGTATGCTGCTGGTGTCCCTCCAACAATCCGCGCTGGTTGTGCATTATCCGAAGAAGGAGCAACAGTCGGAGCTGGCTTTAAAAAAAGATGGACTGAAGATTCTCCGTCTTCTTTAGCAAGAAGAGTTGAAGGCAGCCTCACTTTAAATCCATATGCAAATAAATCTGAAAGATTGAATTAAATATTTCGGAATTAATATTATAGTTTAAAGATCATTGTCAAAAATGTTTAGAATATTAATTAATAACTAAAGTAATATAATTTATTTAAAATTACCAGCTCCGATTATGATTGCCGTTAAAGCAAGTGCAAACAGAAACTTTGCCACAATAAAGAGATCCATGAATGAGGGAATAAATAAGAGAATTTATTTTGTTTATCTTAATTTCCTTCCAGTCTCTCATTTATGTGAATTGGATGGGAAGGTGGAGGAAACGGGATTTTTATATGTCGTCTTCATACAGGTATAAATGGAGCTTTGAGCTTCCACGTTCACCAAACTCAAACAAATATTTCTCCTCAAAGGGTCAGAGTTTATTTATAGTTAAAAATTGGGGGAGACTTGGTCAAGGTATACACAAGTGCAATTTGGGTTATTGTGGCCTCTGGGGATTTCCAAGAGCCCTTTGATTTTCAATTAAATATTATTAATATGTTGTTCCAGTGCTTGAAATAACTAAATATCACTGAAATATCACTGAAATCTAATTTTTTGTATAAATAATTATCTACTAGAGTAATCTTTTTTAAATCAAAGTGCATTATAATTTATATTTATGTACTTACTTTTAGTATTTAAATTCCTAACTTTTAATTTAAGGTCAATAGATGAAACAATGTTGTTATACAATAAACTACAAATACTAGTACTCGTATATAATATACAAATAAAATATTATTAATGATTTCAACTTCTGGCAAACTGTTTTTCACCAGTATGCTTTAAAATATGTAATTTCATTTGACATATTTTACTAAAGCTCTTTCCACACATAATGCACTTGTGTGGTTTTTCGCCTGTGTGAATTCTTGTGTGATTTATTAAATACCCTCTCATAGATCGATTGCACATTATACACTTAAATGGTTTTTCCCCTGTGTGAACTCTAGAATGTATGGTAGTATTAAATGGTGGCTCATTGAAAATGTCCTGTTGCACTTAAATGGGTTTTTCCTTGTGTGAAATCTTGTGTGAGTATTTAAATTCGGGAAATTTGAAAATGCCTTATTGCATATTTTACAGTTAAATGGTTTTTCACCTGTGTGAAATTTAGTGTGAGTTATTAATGACCCAATCTCTGAAAATGATTTATTACATATTTTGCATTTAAATGATTTTTCGCAAGTGTGAAGTCTTCTGTGTTTTACTAAATCTCCACTTTGTGAAAAAGCCTTATAGCAACTAAGTAAGCTATCCTTGTTTGATCCAGAAAATCTAGTAAAATTGAGCAAGCTATCCTAGTTTAATCTAGAAAATCTGGACAAACTGAACAAGCTATCCTAGTTTGATCCAGAAAATCTGAACAAAATTAGCAAACTGTCCTTGATTGATCCAGAAAATCTGGAATAATCGTGCAAGGTGTCCTTTATTCAATATTTAGACATTTAGAGTAGGTAATATGTATGTAGGGTAGGTATGATTTAAAAATACAATTTATACTAAAAATAATTTTTTGAAATATTTAATATAGAATGTCTTTTGTTTATTAAACCTTTCGAGAAAGTTGTTTTAAAATAGCAAATAAATCAATTTCTTTAATAAATAACTAACACTTAATTATTTGATGTTAAACAGGTAACAGATCATATGCTAAAAAGACGATACATTTTTTTAAGAAAAGCTTTTAAAATATGTTTGGTTGAATATTGAATTCAAGAAGAATTGTGGTATTTATTTATTAATATTGGGTAATAATTGGGTAATGATTAAACAACACATATTGCTTGACAAGAAAATAAAAGGTAAAATCAAAAAATTAATGAAAAATAACAAAATGAAAACACGAGTTACAATAATGCAACACCAACCACCATTACTTGAAATATCGATGGCAAACAGCAAAAATGTTTAACTATTTTTTCTCATACTGACACTTGCTCAAATTCAAAGTTTGTATGAAGTAAATTTTCCAGAGATTGTGAAATGATGTTGCAAAGATCTGCAACATCTTTGGCATCAGGAATGGCAACTTTGTCGGCCATCAAAGCAAGCCGAATTGATTCTCCATAACTAAAAATTCAATCATATTCATTTTTATTCCAAAATTTATTTTTAATTCTCAAATTCAATAATATCGATTTCTTACCTGAGAACAGATACCCCAACACTTGCAAGACCTTTTGCTAAACACATCCTAGTAAAATTACATAAAAAAGATATTAAAACATTTAAATAATTAATTAAGAACTCTTATAAATATATTTAATTAAATTTACC
The DNA here is from genome assembly GCA_034687125.1 of Neelides folsomi. Taxonomy (NCBI): domain Eukaryota; kingdom Metazoa; phylum Arthropoda; class Collembola; order Neelipleona; family Neelidae; genus Neelides; species Neelides folsomi. The sequence continues at coordinate 88,192 of JAQGBZ010000146.1, read as the reverse complement.
AAAACATGACATCTTCTAGTGGATGAACGCCAAAGACGGATATTTTCTCTGATGGTCCTGCAACGTTTGAGAGCATCACGGTGGCTCCTCTTTGAGTGCAAAGCGGGCCAGCAAGGGAGGTAGGTAGAAGACACACAAGTTTGGTGGTCCAATAATTGGCAATAAGAGAATGGGATCCGTTGAGCTGTCGAACCATTTCTTGAGTTCTGTTCAGTTCTGCCAAGCTCAATTGTTTATTTAATTCAATTGTGTAACACCCTCCAGTCCTAAAATTAAAATCTACGTTAAATACCATATTAAATTAATTAATTATTTAGTTTATTAAATATTTAATTTTTATAGATCTATTAACCACATTCCATTACCATTGCCATTCCATATCATTTCTTAAAAAAATATTGTATATATTTTTATTTTTATCATGTTTCTATTTTAGTAATTGGGATGATTAAATTAATTTAATTACCAATGATTGCAAAGTTTATCATCAGGATGCTGCGGCCAAGGAAAGGGCGCCGAAACATGAACCGATTCTGGGACGACCATTTTCTTCTTTTCCATATATTTTGACAAGCCTTGACTAAGCGCAGAACATACAAGTGTCTGGAAGGAGAATCCATACTTCTTTTTCAAATCCTTCATAAGAGACAAAGGGATGGGTCTGGACATGGCAGCAACCCATTCGTCCTTGAACTTCCCTCGTGGAAATCTTAGGCCATTGGTGTCACGAAAGCTCCGCTGTTCCCAGTATAAATGTGGGAGGCGAAAGAAGAGATAGACATAGAAAAAAAATTGTTCCAGACAAGTGGTCGAAGCTCGTGGGAGATAGGGAAGCTTGTTCAAGTTCTCTTCGGCAAAGGAAGACAAGACCATTTTGAGCAGCGAGTAGCCATCACTGCATCAATTACAAGAGACATTACACAACATGTTTAATGGCGGGGAATATTTTATTACCAGTAGGAATGACTGACGCGGTACAAAAACAAACTTTTCTCCTCTTCATCTCCATTCTGGTAATTGGGGATGAGGAGGAATTCCCAGGCTGGCATTCCCGCTGTCATTGGCTTATTGGCCATTTTTCCTATTAGCGACAGGAGTTTTTCTTCGGTTACGATCTCATTGCCCGAAATCTCCTCACATAACCTTTAAAATCAGAAAACAAGATGTTATGAGCAATTAAAATTTAATGGTTCAATCTCCGAAGATGATGGCTCTCTTGGCTTTTGAATACAATGTTAATGACTTTTGTAAAAATGAAATTAGTGCCTTTTAAATAATTAAAAAAATGCAATAAAATAACTTTTCGAAATACCAAATTATTAGAACAAGAAAACGCGTTAACTTTGTAAGATCAATCGCAAAATTGAATCAGCTGAAATACTTTTTATTTTAATTACAATCCGTGTATTCAAAATCATTAGCCATAAGTTTTATTATAAGTCATTAAAAATTATATTAATATAATCATAGTCATTTACATACAAGTAAAATGGCTGACATTATTTATACTCATTTTGCGTAAAAATGTCATATCAGTAATTGTCGCTATTTAACCATTCTACCTTGAACTATGGGATTTATAGTGCATTTAAAATTTATCGTAATATCAAATGTTCTTGTATCCTGATTTATTCGGACAAGGACAATAAGCTCAACATTGTATGTAAATGTTGTAAAAGGTCAATTGATAAATTGATATAAATTATATTATAATTATATGTAAAATATGTTTAAATATCAAACCAAAGAAATGACTTCCTATTTCGTGAATTGTTTAAATAAATATTTGATAGGTCGTCTGGTTATGTAGATATATTATGATAATAAACCCATATAATATACATAACCAGATGCTAATAAAATGAATATTCACCATGTTGTCTTACAAACTTTATATTATACTGAGGCTTCAAACGACTTCACTTAAAACAACTACTTTTTTCTTAAATGATATAAAGCCGGAAGGTTTAGCATTCATTGATTTCGAGGTAAAAAGTGAAATTAATCTCAGCATGGGACGAAGATTCTTTTCCGAATACCAAAAATCTTCAATTAATATTTAATTAACGTATTTATGATTCCCTAAAACACACCTTGATTATGACTCAAAATAATTGAACAGAACTAACCTTACATGATGCTCAACTTTGAAGTTTGGGTCCCAGGCCCACCACCAAAACCCAAGCCAATATTTCTGAATTTGCATTAATTTCCCATATTTGAGCTTCTCTCCTTTGTCCCTCTTCTCCTGCAACACTTTCGTAGCGAACCAATTTTGTACATGGCCCAAATCCACTGCTCCTTTCACAACCAAAATGCCCGGCATTAAAGTTGACGGCCGTTCTTTGGCTCCATCCGCAACAAAGAAAGCATCCCGCGGCCCCACAATTGACACAAACTCAGATTTGAGCACTTTTGCTAATAAATAAACTAAATATCTATATAGAAGAAGGAACACAACAAGAACAAAAACAACAGGGATAGCTGGCAATGCTACAACAAATGCCAAAATGGTTTTGATCACTTCTAAAAATATTTTATATTTTGACGAGACCGTCATCGTCGTCGTCGTTTTCTAAATCCGCTCCGCTCAATTCCAACACTCTCTCCCAAGAAGCCGCATGAGGAAAATGAGAGTTCTGAAAAGTTACGACGCTCGGCCACTGAATAGGGGCCAATTTGGAACTTTGAGGGGAGTGGAGCATTTAAACGTAAAGTAACGTTTAGTTGTGAAGCATAATAAAAAGAGAGCGAAAGCACCCCTTACGTCTACATACTTAATTTTTATATGATGTACTTCAGCGTTGTTCAACTCACTTTACCTTTAAAGAGATTTGAGAGGTTCTTTAAATCTTATCAAAATTTCGTACAGACAATGTATGATTGAATACAATGTAAAATAAAGACACAGACATTCATATTAGTATTTGTATATTATGTAGACATATAAGATGACTATATTTTCATATGGAAGCATAGTATTGTGATTTATATTATATTGTTATTTTGTTATATTTGCATGTCTTTAATGTAATAGGAGGATTCCAATATATGACACATTACGAAGATCTTGAGAGACACATGGAATAAGATAATGTAAATAATATAACTTTTGGTTATATGGGTAAATGCAAATGAGAGATTATATTGTATGTTGTGACGAAGATTGGATTGTTGTGAATTGTGTTCTATTGCCATTTCATCTCTATACATTCACCCTCATTAAGAAAAAAAGACATATGGAGTCGCGGACTCTTGCCAGTTTATCATGACAAGTGATATGATTTCCGCTTCCTATATGATCTTTAGCCGCGTCCAAAATTTTAGTGACCCAAATCGAAACCTGAATGGGCTCATATATGAGATATACATAATATGAAGCCATCCATTTGGTAAGTAAACAATGAGTTGCACTCAACCTCCTACCAACCATTTGATCCACAACTGAGAAAGTAAAAGTTAATAAAAATAAACTCCTCGAGCTTGAGATTAAATCTCGAGATGCATGGAAGAGTTAAACTTATGATAAATTATTATAAGATTCGACTCAACTCTCAGACCATCAAACTCACTTTCTTCTTATTGGGCTTAACAATTAAACAATAAATGTTAAATACTTAAACGATGCTTCCTGCTTTATCAAATACTTAATTGTACGTAAATAATGATAATTGATAATGCTAACCTAACCCTATACATAAATATTTAGTTATTCACAAATATCTACTTTAAAGATGTGTATACTTTGTTATTTTAGATTTTTAAGACTGCTATTAATTATTATTATTACAGTCAAGAACAACCCAATTTAAATCGTGGTTACAAATGAATGGACGAACTGTTAATTAAATTCATTAAGTGAATATAAATTCGTTTTTGAAATAAAATAAATGGTTTTTAAACCGGTTCAATATTTTTTATTCTTATTTTAATAAATTCTTGTGATATTTTAACATTTCAAGATGTGCATTAACTTTCTTGAACTCGTTCAGTTTTGAATTCAAGTACATTTAATTGATAAAGTTATATCCAACGTCTTTTGATAATGCAGATTATAACACTTTACCTAGATAGCCGTCACTGCATGATTCCTTCATTTTTCAATCATAGCCAGTCTTAAGTTATAACCCATGGGAGTGATAGAGAGAACAATAAAGGTGAAGTCTGGTTGAAGTCGTAATCTTTTTCTTCTTTGACTACAAGACCTACCAGTAAGTAGGTCTTGGCAGATAAAAGATTAAGATTTTTATGCGCATTTCTCTCCTCACCCTCTGACATAAAGGGCGAGTTTTTGAGAGTTGACACACGACAGGAACGAGATTTGGTCGCGATTTGTGGAATTGCAATTACTGTTCATTTGCTAAGCGGTGCTGGAGGTATTTATTCTATCTATCTGATCAAATTGCATGTGTCCGAACCGAGTAAGAAAACAATGAACTTGATTTGGAAAAAGTTGTCGAGGGAGAGCTCGTTGTCGTAGTTCGTGTCTTCCTCATCTCCCATGACATTCGCCCGTCCTATTACCAACACTTTTACTTTGCCGACATTCGCATTAACTTATGCACACAATCACACAACTTTGGACATTCTCTTTAGAGGCTGTACATCAAATTGTGCACTTCTTTATAACTGTCCACCATTATGGTAGCCCCTTTGAGTTTCTAAATTATATTTTTACAAGTTTTATACGTTCGAAGCATAGGAATAAATTTCAATTACCAACAATGCAATATTGCAATTACCAATTCCCAGTTGGAATTCTTTCCTTATTTTGTCAACTGCAGATTGCATGAAGGTAGGAAATGCCTTGCTTCTTACTTTTTACTTCTTGTACTTTTTACCCTTATTGCCCTTTGCTAATAAAATTCATAAAAATTAATGATTTTTTTCAGGTTAAATACCTCGTTGGACCTTAGCTTACTTACATAACTGTGAACATTTGTGTGTAAAATATTGAAAAGGCCATGTGAAAATTTATTGTTAGGATTAGTAGGCAATACGTTGAACATAAATTCATAAAATAAATCTTTAGATATTCAGTACTTCTAATGCTTTTCCAGTCCAATACTTCTAAAGTTGGATGCAAATGAGAGCAAATTACTTGTCGATTACAATACAAATCACCTCTTCATAGTCAGAAGATTTTCACTAAATATCCTTTGAAATTTTATATTCTATCAAATCTTAAGTGTACTTAAACGATCAAGAATATACAGAGATTATCTGTAATACACTATGCACATAAGTATGAGTAAAATATTTATTTTACATTCATACTATGAGTAAGACTTTTCCTATATGATATTACAGAAATTATGGAAGTAATATTATATCTACCTGTATGTATGATATATTCAAGATTTAGATATCGAATGTAATGATGAGTGATGAGATAAAATACGGCCAGTTTGAATCAAGCCCTTGGTCATTATTATGACTGGAACTATTAACGAGACAACCCCTAGGGTTAACAAAAATCAATCAATGCAATCGAATGTGAAGATGATGAATGATGAGTCATCCAAAGAGGATGACTACAATGATTATTAAATGATAATTAAATTAATTAATCAGATAATAATTAATATTAAGGATTCTGATTCTGATATTGATTAAATAATACACTTTGGTAAAAAGAAATCAAGATTCACCTATTTGTCTTTTAATTAAAATAAATATTTGATATCAGCTTTAAATTTATAGCATATGATATACTAAAATAAAAATTAACAATTAGCTAACTTGGTTTCGGTGGAAATAATTAAGCGGTTGGTTCAAACTCACAAGCAATAATTTCGTGAATGGAATATAAGCAATAATGACAAGTCTGTAGAGAAGATGGTTTGGGAAGAACCAGTGAATAATAATTCGAATGATTTAAGAGGAGAAACAGATTTGCATCTGCGGCTGAATGTATAAATGCGACTTCTATGTCCGATTCGGAGAAAGATATGAAAAATAACGATCAATGTGTAGAAACAATATTATTTGGGGCTGTAAGGTACAATATAGTAGCTAAAATCTGGTATAATTTTTATAAAATACAAAGTTTTAAAAATACTCAAATGATGTCGATACTATATTGTTCTTTAATACCCTAATTTATATTATTTTTCTGTGTTTGCAGTGAATAAAGTGATTAAAATGAAACTGTTGTGTTATTAGAAATAAATAAACAGAAAAGAATATCGCAAATTATTAATTGTTTGTTAAAGAAAGTAATAAATATTTTTAAATTTTAATTACATTTTTTGCGATTTATTCTTTAAATTTTTTATATTGTAAATTGTAAAACTAACATTGTTTGATGAAAGTCTTAAAATCTAAATTAATTAAACACTCCACGAAATAAAACTGAATTGGAATTAGTTTAACAATTAGATTTTCTTTCAACTAAAAATTAAAGTCAATTTCGACATTTGAAATCACAAAAATTATTTTAATACCTCGAATGTTATTTGCACAAAGCACAACATTTGACTATTTTACCGTGACTAGTTTGACATTTCAGACTTTGTTCATTGGCATTGAATATAAATATTAATAATATTGACGATATTGACTATTGACCATAATAAATATCTGACCATAATTGTATTGAAATTAAATAAATTATCGTAAAAGTCTGCATTAAATAATTCACATAATAATGCTTTACAAATGGAGTTAAAGTTTTCACCATTGTTAAGTTCTATAAATTACTAATGGTCTTTTACATAATATATAATTAAAAGAACTCATTGCAAACAAGTTCATTACATGATTACAATTTAAATGACAAATGCATTTCCAACTATCACATTAATTAGTCGTAAAAGTCAAAAAAATTATTTGAAGTATAACTTCATAGCAATTAATTAAGAGAAATTAAGACATTACGAGATAAACTTCTTCTGTGACTTGATTTAAATAATGGTCTTGTGTGTTAATAAGGCTTTTCCTTTGTCCTTTTCAACTGGACTTTGAGCCTCTTGGGGCCGATTTGAAATCCGTTCATTGCTTGGATGGCGAGTTGGGCGCTAAGTGGATTGTCGTATGAGACAAAGCCGAAGCATTTGGACAAGTTCGTGCTTTTGTCAATGAAGACTTTGGACGAGAGCACGGTTCCGAATGGGAGAAACGACTGTGCCAAATCCCCGTCCGTGAAGTCTTGTGGCAAATGGTAAATGAAGAGATTGGACCCATCGGGACCCTCCACCTGTGCATAATGAGTAAATGGAGGAAATGTCATTCGGAAACCGTAATCCAAATTGAATGTAAAAATTCCTAAACCTGCTGGGGACTCGAATTGGCAGTCAAGGAGGGGACGCTGAGACTCGTCATGAGCGAGAAGGGGTTCGTCTGGGTCGAGTTGGACGTCCCGAGCATGTTCAAGTGTTGACCTCCGCCTGCCCCGCCCGAATGAACCATATTCATGTTGGTGGCTGTCAAGCCGGCGAGTAAAGTCATGGCAAGGTCTGTAGAAGACTGAAGATTTGAAAGGGGCGTGAGAGCAGAAGATCCCAACTGGGGGATGCAAGAGGAAGCTGCTGAAGCTGCAGCTTGTTGCTGGAGAAGTTGAAGAAGCTTCATGAATCAAAAATAATTATAAATTAAACTCATGTCTTACTTAATTTGTATTCTATAAAATTTCTCTCTAAACAATCTAAAAATTACGGCCTATAAATTTTATTATTTAAAATATAAAATATTAATCAGTCATTTAATAGTCAAAAATTAAATAAATCTTACTGATAAATATTGAGATTTCTGTACGATTGATTGATCCAAAAGCGACGTCGTGTTATTTTGCACAACTTGACTGCTTGTCCTCGCTCCTTGTTTTTCTTTCTGGATGTCAGCAAATTTAACGACTAGGGGTGAAGAGCATCCTTCCATTATCTGACTCTGGTGCATTGTCTTAATAGCCGAGATGGCACAAGCCTTTGAAGAAAAGGTCACAAAAGCACATCCGCGGCTTTGACCGTTTGAGTCCCGCAAAACAGAACATTCTTCAATGAGACCAAAGCGACCAAAGAGGAGCCGGATCTCATTTTCATTCAATTTCTTGGAAACCATCCCAATGAAGATCTTTCTTTCTATTAATGAGACATTGGACAACATTCAAGTGAATTCAACTTCGCCCAAAGTCCCCTTTTGGGTAAACTTCCCACATTCCTCTCAAGCTCCCAACGGAGCTCTTAAAGGAACGGAGCCTGAAGAATAATGAAATATGTGCGGTGTGTGGGAAGGAACCGATAGTGGAACTATGAATTACCGAAACCTGTCTCTTCAACTGTAAATATAGCAATTTGGTGTATCCAAACTCACCTCCTCTGTTTTCATTGTCGGCCGGCTTCACTTGGATTGGGTGATTCATCTGCGACAAGAGAAGAAAGTTAAAGGACAGTTGGGACACAAATAAAGATAAATAAGAGAATCACAATATGCTTAACTTGAGCCCTTTGGAATTTTTATTCAAAACGTGTGTCACATTATTTAAATTAGCCAAATGGGACACGGGAGGACTTTGGCTTTGATAAAACAAATGTCAGGATTTGATAAATTCAATTCATTCGTTAATTTACAAGAAATTGAATGAGGAGAATACCAAAATAAAGAAGTTGCATATTTTTACAATATTTATAATTAACTATGCATGTCACATATTATACAAAGATGAGAAATTGCTTACTCCTGGTAAGGTTTTTATATTATGGCAATGATTCTGAGCCGCAATCGCTGATTGTCTAGTATAAAAAGTAATAAAGCAACAACCTACAAAATAAATAAATAATACATGAGAAATTATAAAAAACAATTTGCATTAATATTAGGAATAATGCACAAATTATGTACATAATGTAATAAAATAAAAGAAGATAAAATGCATATTTAAATGCATTTTAATGTGGTGTAAATGAATAAAAGTAACGTTTGTTTTAATTGCCTCTGCTCTGTTTGGTCACTTTGTCTCTGAGGACATTAATTAAGTAGATTCGTCCAAATTCCTCAAAATACATTCGAACATCCGCCTCGTTCCAAGTTTTTGGGATTTGCCCAATGAACATCTTGATCGCGTCTGGGTCCGGCATGTCATTCATCCTTCAATCCATTTATTAACAATCAAATGATAATTGAATGAGGCAAACTTGGCTGGATATTAAATTCCACATTAGGTCCTTTGGAATAATTATCACATTTCCATACTTTGGCTTCTCATGAGAAATATTTTTAGAACGTTATTCGACTCCAAAAACAACTCTAAATACTAATGAAGAAACAATACATTTTTCTTGGAGCTTGATGGGTATGGAAAGCAAATAGAAAAAAGCTCACACGTTAAATAAATACAAGTAATATCATATACAAGTTAACATCAGTTCCAATGTAAAGGATTTTAAAATCAAATAAGTATCTGTAGTTAAATTCTTAAATTCACAATCAGGGGCAGTAAATTCAACACACCAAAGATTATAATTACTTACTTACAAATAGTATAAACCACAATCATATTATTTTGTTAAATGAGTCATTTTGTATTAGGCCTATTAGGTAAATGTTTTATCTGTAGGTCGAATGTGCATTTGGTACTAGAAAAAATAATGATATTATTATATCATTTAATATTTTATTTAAAATATCTTCATCGTATAAGTATAAGTAAATGTATGTACATACGAATTCATGCTTTCTATAAGCTAAACACATACTTAACTTACTGATGATTGTATAATAAAAATGAAGTAATTTAGTATTATTTTAACTATAATTATAATTATTTATTTTTCTAGCTTTAAGTTTTAGTGTATTATAGGTGTGTACTACTGTGTACAGTATATGGTAGTATACAGAAATAGGATATACGTATATGAGTACCTATTAGCATTAATAAGTAAGATTTACACTAGAGCATTTTTTACAAATTTCTTTGCTTCTGCTAATGAACGAATGTAAAAATATCCGAAAGGAGTGTTTTTTGACGAAGGGCTGCCAATTTAAAAAGAATGAAATGATTGATTAGTTCTCTCAGCTTTTGTATGTCTTTGCATTGAAATTGAACTGTGGAAGCCTGAGGACCTTTGACTCGTCTGCTGAGAATAGAAACTCATTAGAAAGGAAAATGAGCAGAGTGGAGATTCTCGTTAAAAGAAGGTAAGGGAAAGAAGTCAAAATGATCTCTTGCCCTATTCCCTTTAAAACATTTCATTTTTTGGAGAACTACTTTACTTTTATGTTTAGCGGTTGGGCTATTTCTAATGAAGGTAGCTTAAATGAACTTAATCATAACTCTACGTTTCTGTGTAATAAGTTACATTCAAAATTGGAAAAAAATTGTTGCGGTTTGATGGATTGGGACTAGAACAGGGCAAACTATTTGGTTCGATGGTTCGCTCATAAAAGCATATGGAGTTCCACTGTATTAAATCCACATTCATTCAAATTGTTAATGTATGAAAAAAATGAGCTTTACATTTAGGAAAAATAAAATTTAATGAGTACAGCACACACATAAGCACTACTATTTATTATGGCATGATAAGGTGTGATGTAAATTGGCAAGTTTTTGCCACATTTTTTAGTTTGATGTGGGGAGTGCGTTCACACCCTGCCCACCTGGAAAATAAATGAGGGAAATAAAGATTGGACTGGAAGTAAGAAATGAAATAAGTAAGACGATGATAGATACAAACTTACTTGGACTCTCTGCCCTTTACTCTGATTCACAATTGAGACGAAGGATTAATTAAAGGGAAGAGTGCGTGTGTTATTTACAAATTGCTCCGCAATATCAAAACAATATTTGAGATTTGAATGGGAAGGAAAACAGGACAACGACAGGACAAAAGAACCAACGAAGAGAGACGGATGACGATGGTGACTGACAGACTACAAGAAGACGAATGTCTTTTTTCATTTTTCTTTCTCTCTCTTCAGGAACTTGTTCAAGACATGGTGATTTTCGGTATTTCCGAACTTAACCATACTTATGAATGTGCGCAGGAAATGCAAAAACTAAATACACACAAGAATGTGTATGAATAAGAAAAGAATGGGGAAAAAATTAAAAAAAGTCTCAACATTTTAATAAAACTTAAATAAACATTCTAAATAAATATTTGCATTTACAGTACAGATCACTCAAAAATCAACAATTTAACCAATTTATTAAAATAACAAAATTTGATAAATACTAAAACGATATTTACTGTAAAAAATATAATACTGTTATACACAATAGGTAGTAAAATATAAATACATAGGAGTAGATTGAAGTAGATTATAAAAAGGATATAAATAATGGTTAAAATAAATTTATATTATTAGTACCATACGCTTGCAGTTGTATCTTGTAGAGATTAAAACATTTTAAAGATTAGAACTGATTAGAATCATCGCATTAAAAAGCATAATTGCATTAAAACTGTAAAAAGATTACAAGATCTCATATTTCATACTTGATGAGAATAATTAATAATGGCGATAACAAAAAGATTAAAACAATACAAAATTAAACTTGAATTGAATCATTGAACATTATGCGGAGAGCCTCGTTGTATAAATGAGATTATAAAAATAATGGAAGTAAAGTTAGATCTGTTTCAGAACAAGGTTTATATACATGTTTTGATTTTTTAGTAATCAAGATGTTCATCTATTTCTTTGCTCAAAATTCTTCCTTTATTGTTCATTGTAAGCTTAAGCTGGTCGAGCAATAACAAAGCTGTAGTTCTTATATTTATAGTTCTATTAAGCCCTTCGTCATACTCTACTTTGTAGTCATTATCAAAGTCTTATAAATTTTGCGTGTTGGTTATATAAGAGTTGAAGGAATGAGAAAGATTAATTTTATTGAGTAACTATAATATGTAGGTAAAAGAGGAGTATGATGATACCGGTTTAATGAGAAATGTTTCCGTTATTAGCTGAATCTCGGGTTGACACCCATTAATTAATTTCCTCCTACTCTAGTTACTCGCCATCACGAACTCTCGCCAACTAACACTATTTTCATGTGTGCGCGCTGTCAGATCATCTTGAAGAGAATCTCCAAATTAGTGGATTCTTAATGGCCAACAAGATCTGACCACCTGTGTATTAATATTCACATTTCATCTTTGTTCAAATTCACATCGATGTACTTAGTACATTGCATAGATTTATTCAGATTCATACAATAGATGAGATCGAGATTTTGTGTATCAATACTGATTTGCATATAAGTGCCATGTTGAATTCCATTTGTACTTTTGTGAGAGTAGTTTGATAAGAGAACTTGTAAAGTATTGACATTAGGGATATCTACATTTCTAATTGGACCTCTTCATCGCTTCCGGATTTACCTCTATTCATGTATGATTGCGACCTGACCTCACCTCACTAAATATCAGGCTTAATTCATCTGGGAGACCAAGAGCCTTCTTGGATAATAAGACCCAAGGGGGGAGCGTTGAAGAGCCAAAGAGACCGGTTTGGGCAAATGACGGTGGCCAAAAGCTCTGATTCGGCATGTAAACTTGAGGATTAAAGCGCGTAGAAATTAATTCTACGGTAGTCAAAAGTTTTAAATTATAAGAGCGGTCAACTCCACCCCCGTTGGCCCAATGACTTGAACAACATGATGGAAAGTTCTAAAGCTCCAATGACATAAACCAACTGTTAATAATGGCTCTAAGATTTAAAGATTCCAAGTTTGAGAAAGGAAATTAATCGGTCTTGAAATTAAAAATACAAGAGTGTTTGAAGTATGTAATGCATTTAGATCGAGGGATTTATTATAAACGATCATTGTTATCCATCACAGGTAGGGAATTGAAAGGTTTTTACTCTTTTTACTTTGCCAATCTTTATTTTACATATAAACTTCGCCCCTTTGAAGTCTTTGCATAGTTAAAGGAATGTGTGGGCAAAAGGAGGAATGGACAGGTCTAATAAATGAGTAGTGGAAAATTAAAGACTTTTGCTCTGGTCGATAAATTGCCTGTCTCCGGTCGCTGACTGGAAGAAGGAAAGGAATACTCTTTGACCCATTGGTCATCCTTTCCATCCTTTATCATTCTGACTTAACATCCCCCATGTTCCGGATCATTCATTTTACTAAAAGGATGTTTCAATCTTGATCAATTCAAGACACTTTTTATGCGAGTTCAAATTATGAGTCACATTTTAATACTCTCAGTTTCTCAATATTGTAATCAGTAGTGGCTCGAACCATCTAAATTTTTATAATCAATAATTTAAATATGTTAATAAAATAAATAATAAAAATCGGGTTTTAATAATGATAAACCTGTGCAAATAACATTAGTGTGTTAAGTCAATGTTAACTCACGAGAAATGTATTTGCGAATTTGCTAATTGTAATTAAGTAAATGCTTACACAATTACATTTTACTTTCTTAAAAGCTTGACCTTTAAATTGTTAATTAACAATTAAGTAATATTTAGTGTCCATTTCCATTTGTCTTAATGTTGGACATTACAAAATGAAATATTTGCAAATGCCATTAAATAATTAACTAAAACAAGCATTTGAACAAATCGACTCATAAAATAGCAAATAAAACCCGTTGGTCAACTTGCCATCCAACAAATGACTATGAGCCAAATACTTTTAAAATTCTAAAGTACAAATAAATATTGTACATTTAATCAAGGACTATTATTGTACATTGGACATCTATTAATTTGGATCTTCTCAACTCTTCACCTTTATCTCTGTCTCTTTTATTTCACCTTTCCGTGACAAATTGTGGTGGAAATTCGCAAACTTGTTTCAAAATATTTAAAGTGGAATTGGAATAAAGATGAATGCGAGCATAAATTCCCAATCATCTGCCAACTGACATCACTGTTTAAATATAAACGAGAATTAAATGCGTTTAATTTTAACTTTATTCTGATTATTCATTATTACTATAAATATAAATAATGTTCATTCATTACCCTCATAAATCAATCAGCCTGAAACATCTGATACAAATTATTTACATTTAAAGTATAATTAAATCTTTAATAATTAAATCATTCAATACATTATAAAACAATAAGATAACTTATCAAATTGTAGGTAGGTATGTGGTAAGGTGTATTTAATAATAAGTGACAAATTCATACTCTCGACTTCAAATTCATCGCTGGTAACCAGACTCGACTTCTAAGAAGCCAACGATGACAAATCAGCAGATAAATTTACATAATAAATGCAACAATCTAACGCACACCTCCACAGTGATGAGGAACGAGCTATGAAGTTAAAACAGTTTTTGCACAAGATTGCATAGATTCCTCCCTTCAGCGTTTAAGCATTTACCATCAAGCCACGAAAGAGATTGTTGGAATAATGAAAGGTGTAGACGGAGAGTTCCTTTATTGGATCGATGACGGAATGGGTCGTCCGAAAAAGGGCAGAGGCACTTGTTGTTTAAAGCTCACTTTGTGGTTGAGTGCCAACAAGTGGCCGGTCAGACCTCCTTCTTCTCGCCCACCTCATAAAGAAAAAAGAGTCCTCGTTGGGAAAAAGGTCTCGTCACTTTGACCTCGCTCCATCTCCATATTCTCCACCCGGACACCTCCAAAGGCCCACTTGCATCAAACTGACAATAAGAAATTTCTCCCATAAACCACCGCATCCCTATTATCCCTATATATTAAACTATATGTATAGTAGATACTTGTGTAAATAATGATGTATGACGTATATGACTTTGTATTATATATGGTATTTATCTCCTTGTATCTTTTCAAGTGGATTGGGAAAACATTTTTCCTTCCCCTTGTTAACCCTCAATATTGAGAGTGTACACAATGGAAGATGAGGGTTTATTTCATTTTTCGACTCTCCCAGCCGGATCCCTATCCTGACACTTGTTTAAGATGTTTAAGATGTTTTTAAAGATCCTATAAGACCCAGGATCCAGCTTTTAAGATTCAGCTGAGGGACTTTATATATTTCTAAGTATTTCTACTGCACGACCGGACGTTTTCACCTGACCCGAGGTGTGGGCTTCTAATCTTCCCATCTTGGTTGGACAGAGAGGAATGCCAGAGCTGGAGAGAACTTCAATCCCCATTTGATTCCTCATTTGATTCCTATGGTCATTCTGGTCCTCATTCCTATGCTTCCCCTAATCTCCCTATGCACTTACTTATTCCAAACAGGGACAACCAACAAAATCCATCTCCAGGCTACCTTGTTCAATTATACCAAACCCATTCGGATTCATTTACTTTTTCATTATTCCCCCTTTTTTCTGCTTTTAAAAGAGAAGGAAAAAATGAAACTCACCCAATTGATCCAACCGGAATTCAAACTCTCAAGTGATTTATTTTGTTTACTCGAGACCATTTTTTCAAGATCATGTTAAAGACTTTGAGAGGGATTTATATCCCATTAACACTAGCCAAAGCTTTGGTCGGAATTTTAAATTAAATCCTGAAATTAAACTACTCATATGAATATAGTGAAAATGAGATCATCGGTAATTCATGGGTTTCACTGTTACACCTTGTCCTTATCTTAATAGAGATCTCCTCAGGTCTTCTGAAAGGGTCTCGGTCGAAAATTAAATCTTAAGGTTACTTCCCACTTGAAGTGCAATTAAAATAAAAGAAACATTCTGGGCGGCATGGCTTTGCCCTCACAATTTGCATTACGATTTCCTATATCTCCCCTTCAATAACTTGATTGATGACTTGTGGAACGGGGAGTGTAAAGAGACCTTCAGGATCAATGGAGTATTTGTGAATGTATGAGCCCAGGTGTATCAATTCATGATGCCGTCGAATTAAGATGGATCTGTAAATGGAAGAATAATTGAAAGAGTAAATTAATTAGAGGGTCTCAGGTAGGGCTTCACTTCAGGGTAAAGAGCTGATGGGTTGAGTGGGTCTCCTTCCTCCTCTTGTGAACAGGTAGGCGGTAACAGGTAGAGCCTTCTCTTTGCACCTCAGTTCCTTCTTGTGCTTCACTGGGACAAGTTCTCGCTCGAGTCTTCTGTGAATCCGGTGGGTGTAAGGAGCCTTCAGAGGGTTGCCCAATCAGCCCTTTCACCTCCGATCGGTGAAGATCGGAGGTTCCTCCCTCGACCTCATGACTCCCACAAGGGAGCCTTCTTGTCATGGTCACTTAGACACCAAACTGTCCAAGTCCGGTCAAATGGCCCTTCCAAGGGCTCAGTCCTTAAGTGCTCCCAAGTGGCGTGAGTTTAGAACTGTTTTCATCGCGGTGATCTTCCTAGGAAGTTTCATTGGAACGTCTTGGGCAAATGGTGAGAATCCAAATTAAAATTTTATTATTTTCAATTATATTATCATATTGTCATTTTAAAAATAGACGTGTTTTGCCCATACCGTTTAATTATTATTGGTGAGTGAAAATCATTCCAAAATGATATTTTTACTACTTGCCATTTTTAATTCCTATTTGTTCTCGTGCATATCTTGAATAGGAGTTAATAAGCGAGCATGACTTAAATAAGTAGTGTAGCAAAAATGTGGTAATGAAAGAAGAGACAATGCACAATTAAGATGAGAGATATATAATTATAAATATAATCAGTCTTAATGAATGAATTCATATAAAATATACATACAAACGTAATGTTAAAACTATGAAATTATTTTTGGTTAGTTTTTCTCGTTCGATTTATTTGTTTAATTTCAAATAATACTTTTTTGACAATTAAAGTTATGCAGATTTGTCTATGTAATTGCCCTTACGTGTATTAATTTTATTATTGCATTAAGAGTATGTATAAGCTTCAATAAGAAGATTCAATCTGTTTAAAAATGGAGAGAAAGTGTCATTTGCAAGACGTTGATATATCTCACACAGATCGATTAGAAGGTTGGAGTTTTGTCAATTCAATGGGTGATGTGTTCAAGGATAAGTGAAAAATTACACTAATTTCTTTCTTACACCTTCTGCCCAGAAGGGTTACCTCAGATTGCTAATCTCCTTTTACAAACATCATCTGAAGCATCTTAGCTTAAGGAGGTATTTATTTATGTATGGATATTTGCAGCCCAAATATTAATGATAATTCACAATGATGGATTGCGCGTTGAACATTAGCATTTGGGGTTAATGATAGTCGAAGTTCTGTTCCGTACAATTTGATGTTTGAAGCGAAAGGGATTTCTTATTCTGTCTATTACGCTTTTTGTATATATCTTTGAAATGAAGTTGGAGCTGACTGGGTTAATCTCGCTCACAGGGAGATACCAATTTTCCATTCAAGAGGGAATTTGATTTTAGAGAGCTTAAAAGGATTGTGAGTGTTAAATCAAGGCTTTCACTTCATTGTTAAATCTAAAGTATCTTGATATTTAGCTATCTCTTTCGTTTCTCTATTTATATTATTTTCTATACGATCCAAGCACGAGCGTTTCTCATAAATAAATTGTCCTTATTCTCTGTAAACGTAAACACTTTGAGTTTCAGTAAATACACAAGACAATTATGCTTCCGGGTAATTTATATAAACAAATAGAAATTAATCTAAATTAAACAAATAACTGGTAGAATACTTTCAACAATATCGTGGTTTATCAAAATTCTAATCCAAATTTTTATTTTCTAAATATTTTCTGATTTTTAAATGAGCTTATGAGGTTTCAATTTATTTTCAAATATTTAGCCGTTTCTCAATCTCTCACTTTTTCAAGTTATGGTTATTGCTTCCATTAGGAATTCACAGTAAAAATGGAATGAAGTTATTCTTATTAAAAATCCTGTCTCATTTCCATTTCTCCTGGACTTTGAATTTACGATAATGCCTGTTTTAAGAGCCGTGTGAAAGACGGAGGATAATTAGTTGGATAAAGTAAGCAAAGCGGCTTGGACCTTTGGCTTCGGACTCACAGCTTGGTTCTCCGTGAGTTTTATGATCCTACGCACCTTAAGTGCATCCTCTCGTGTCAAATGCATTTCTTATTCATTCCACTCCCCAAGCCCGACCTTAACTTTCAAAGCCGCAGACCACAGTTATATGGAAATTTTTAATGAAGAAGATACCTAAAAGTTAATTGCATTTCTACATTGGGGTTAGTGGAACGGAAATTATAAATTTTGTCAAGCGAAATTATACAGATAGCTATAAAGTCAGAACCTAATCAAGTATTTAAAATACATATATCCATAATGGATGGAAAGTTCAATCCAGAGGTTAATCATCATCATCAACCAAATTAGAAATAATTGACTATATGAGGTATAAACTCTACTTAAAGTTAGTTATTATTTATTACCCATGCATTAGTACTTTCAAATTAAACGTTTCTTGACTTTCGTGAGCCTACCTGTATCATCATTAATCATTATCATACAATAAAAGAATACTTGGATTAATCTCGTACCATATTAATAAAAAATATTATTTAATATATCATTTTGTTAAAGATTTAAAGGTGTTAGATAAATATCTAATTGTATTTATTTATTTGTTTATTTATTTATTTATTTTATAAAATAAAATGATTCACAATTCTCCCCTTCTTCATTGTTTCAATCCGGCTTAAGAAGGAGACAACTCAATGTGAGGTATCAAGACCAATTGTTTGAATGACTTTGAATGAGAAAAAGCAGAGCAGATAATAAATAGAAATTGAGGATAAAATGATAGGTCTCCTTTGTTTCTTCTCTAATAGCTCCTGAGAGGTCACGTCACCTTTCACCTTCTCTTTTCAAGCTTTCATTTCCCAGGGCTAATTATGTAGACATAAAGAACATAAAGAGTCATATAAGCACATAATCAGATGACTTTCATTTTGCATATCCAACCCTCCCTTCTTGGTCAGAATAACCAATGAAGAATTATTCACACCTCAAATTATAGTTTCATATAGCTCAAATTATTTACAAGATAGGAAAAATCATTCCAATATGGATGATATAATGGAATTTTATGCAATACGTTAATTAGAGATTCATTCATATCTCCATAATTAAATCCGCGGAAGATGAGTTGACGAATTTGGATAAGATAAAAGAAACATCTTTTACTCGCGTTTTCAATATGATTCGCATCCACGCATTTGCGTTGAATGGAAAATGATTATTAGATTCAAAATCAGCTTCCCCATCCGATGGGATCAACGAAAGTATCCATGTACATTTGTACATACTTCAAATTGTTGAAGGAATCTGAGAATGTACATAGTTAGTTTTGCTATAGGGAGACAAAGGGTTGTGAAGGATAAGAATTTGAGCGGAAGGCGGTTCATCAGCAGAGCGGATCAGGAAGGCTCGATCTTAACAAGTCAAGAGTCTTTAAAGGCCTCTTCGCCTCGGCCGATGACGTTTCCTGCCTTTTAAACAGATTATAAACATTGTATTTACAAATAAACTTCAAGAACGTGATAATGAGGAGGAAAAATAGCTCTTACAATAAAGGAACACTTGAGTTCAAAATTTACATCCACTTGGATAGAAAATACCAACAATGGGCCCAAATATGCTTATTTTACAATATAAAAAATACATAAAAGTGAAAAGTCTCTGAACTTCTGATGCTAAATTGCTAAATGTTGTTGGACTTTATGTTTAGCAATTCATTATACTCTTATAAGAAAACAAGGTATAAATATTTTTCAACTTCTTTTGTCACTATATTGCAAAAGATTAATGTTTGATCAGAGAGCATAAAATATTTGAACATCTTACGTGTTTTTCTTATTATACTTATTACAATACAGTATGCATTAATATCCACTACAATAAAATTATATGATATATCATAAGAATCATAACTAACGAGTATCATAAACAAAACATTTGATACTTTTTATTAATTTATTTAAGTTATTTGTTCAAGAATATATAAAACATGAAAAATGTCCAAATGTGTTGAACTACACATAAAATTCATCATTACATTATATTACATTGATGTGAGTTTGCACAAAGTATTAAAATCTCACGTACAGAGAGATATAAGTACATATTATGTATTCCTATGTAATATTATGGATTCATTCTTGTGTAGAATAAATAATATAGGGAGGAATATTTTACAAATGCTATGGTGGAATGGTAGAGGTGATTGAGGGGAAGTTGAGGGATGAAAACAAAGGATCATTTAAAGTTGGCAATAAAACAATTTGGGCTTCTTCCTTCCTTCCTCCTCGTCCAGCCGCGATAAGGAGGGATTGAGGTAGATAAAGACCAACTGGTTCTTTTCCACTTCAGCGGGTCCCCCTTCATCTTCTTATTAAACCTCGTTTTGGACCTTAATTCCATCACACGCGAGGGAAGACGGGCGGGTTAAATGACCGATATGGATTCTCCTCTTTGTTCCACCTTTGAGATTCTCCAGAGATAGCAATCACCTTCGTTGGGCATCATTCATTTTACATTTAATTACCTCTACTTCCCCTTCCCCCACATCACTTTACATTCCGGAGAATTTGGAAAATTAATAATCAACCACATGGTTAAAGAAAATGTTCAATTTCTTTCATATAAACTATAATAGTTATAAAAGTACAATAGATATAATCCTGTAAAATTATCCTGCACTTGATAACAGACGTTAGATAAACGTAAGGTTATTGTTAGTTTGTGCCAACTCCGCCATTCTCCAATATTAATTTAACACCGCAAAGAAAGTTTTAACACTTTGGCCAAAGCGACTTGGAGTGAAATCCTTGTGGGGGCTGTTAAAGGCAAATGATCAAGTCTAAAATTGCTTTTCCAAAAGTCTCGCCTCCACAATAGGATTAAGCAAAGTACTCCGTCCATTCCAATGAACTCTCACCCTTCGTCTTCTTCCAACCCCCTTCGTTTTCTTATGTCCCTCTTATGTAATAAATACACGCAATTGTGTGTAAGCCAAAGTAAAATGAATTAGCTATATGAAACTTATATAAGGATCTTCTTATTTGAACGTGGGACATCAAACGCTCACGTATGGGACAAGATTCACGTTCGAATTTACAGGTATACTTGAACGTGTATTCAAGTAATGACACGTTACGTTTGTATATTATATATTTAATCCTTTCATAATATTTGCAGCGTATAGGCTAAAAAATCATAAAATGTTCTATGGAGAATATAATGTGATAGATGTATTTATTTGGATGTATCATAAAGGCAAGAACTCATAAGGGGTCAAATTTTTATTGCATCATTCTCCTTCTATTTCTCTCATGAATCTTAATCTTTCTCATGAGCTCTATTTTGGGTATTTGGAATATCTCACGATCTTACAAACTTACGCGTTTCCCTACACAATTTAAGCGCGTTTGGAAGCTTGAAAGCACGCCGAATAAAAACTCAAATGTGACCAAATGAGGCTGGAGTTAAACTTTGATTAAATCTACCAGAATTTAAAATGAATTGGAATGAATTTTTTATGATTAACTTTGGTATGAATGTTTTGCTTGCACAATTAAGTAATATTTTAAAATTCGTTCGTTTAAATTATTTAAAGTTATTAAATTCAAAACATCAACAATATTTCACAGATTTTTAAAGTTTCCATTTGGTATTATTGTTTATTAGACACTATACTTGTATGTAATTATAATTATGTAATATCGTAATATGCAATGTACCTACTACAGATATTTACACTCATATACCTAGTAATAAAAATAGAGAATTTGGATCAAGTATTTCAACCGGACCGTTTCTGGTTGTTTGTTCATTTTGTTTCTCAATGGGCTTTATCTTTAATTGTAAAACAAATTGGCCATTCATGAGGCTTTGTATTTAAAGACCGGGATTTAAATATGTAAAATGGAATTTAGCCCGGAGTTTAATTGGGGCGAGAGGCGTAGCACGGATATTATTATTATTACTATTAGCGCCAACTTCCTCTCCTCCCCAACAAAGCCCATTGCAGACAAAAGAGGAGCAAATTGAAAATGGAGATTCTTCAGCTCTGATTATGAATCTATTAAGTGAATGTAAAGATGAATCTTTTACTCCCCCTTGACAGTTGCACAAAGGGAGATAAACAAAAGAAGGGTCCGTATCAAGTGACGAGATTTCCATACTTTTCAATGACAATGCCAAGGGTTTTGCATTTATCAACCTAACGGGAGATTCGCAGCCCAACTTACAATTCCAATTTACTCATAATAATAATATTCCACGCCATTCTCCTGAATTGACTTTGGGATTGAGAGGATGTTTACAGTGAGTGATTGCAATCAACCACTCCACTTCTCGATCCATTCCAAAACGATTCATTCCAACACTTGGCGATTCTTCCCTTGTTGAGGACTCTTTGGAGATTAGTGGGAATTGGAGTTCTCATTTCACGGAATTGTGAATGGTTGGTAGTAAAGCGGGAATGATCTTATTTCATCTTTGAGTTCAAGCGAGTCATGAAGTTTTTTGCGCACAATGAAGATGAATCTTTGCCTTTCCACACCCGTCGGCACTTTTACACACCGCTTTGAATCTCCATTAACCTGATGTACAGAGTCTGTACAGACCGACATGAGTCACATGTTATATATTTGGCCTCTTCTCTTTTCAGCTTTTGAGGTCCAATTGATCCGCATGAATTGTCTCGTTGTAATGAATAGTTTCAATCTGCCGGGGTTTTCAATCAAAATTGAAACCTCAACGTAAAAATCATCTGTAGACCTGAAGATGAATTGATGATGAGATGAACTTCTGTACTTTGGGATTCTTTTCAATTTAACAATTCGGATTAGCTAAGGCCGGGAATTTATAAAATGAGAATCATCAAAAATTTTAAATGCAATTTGGATGCATGTGCAATAAGTACATAAATAACAATAACTAACCATAAGTAAGAGCAAGATATGGGGAGTTGAACGATGAGGATTTGTATGAGAGTGAGACTCGTGAGGGGAAATGTCTCTATTGCGGTTTGATACCTGAAGATTTATTTTTACTTGGAAAAGAAGCAATGTGACGAAGCATGTGGCTTTCTGACAACATGAATTATGAGCTATTATAAGGCCATTTCAAAGTAAATGGTAATAACGAAATAGGTCAGTCATGCCCTTCATGATTCCCCATTTTTCTTAATCTTGGGAATGCGAATTGAATCCAACAATGAGACATTAAATAACTTTAAAATGGTTTCATTAACAATCCCCTTTTCCCAGCTCTCTGAATTGGAATACAATTATTTATCAAAATCTTACCAAATTCGTGATATCAAGTCCTATGAACCCTACTACATAAAAATTCATTTTAATTGACTGAAATTCCTAAGGAAGGAAGTACGCGATAGAACTCTATTACCATTTGTATATTTGTAAATGTATCTAAAAGTATAGTTCAGTAAGTATAAGAAGCAAGTACAACAATATTTTCTTGGAACGAGTTGGCTTAATAAGTTGGAAGGAAATAAAGTTGGAAGTTTGGAAGTATAGACAGAAGGAAAACTACAATAATATAAATACATATCTGTACATTCATACACACATAATAAATAGCGTACTCCTAAGATAGGTTTATATTATGTATATGCATAGGTATGTGCTTGGAAAAATATAAGGAAATCTTGACAAATGTGTGAAATGTCAAAAAAGAAACTTGCGGAAAAAGAGATAACAAGGCATTGAAATGACCCCTGCCAATGTTGTGAATATGATGGGACAAGAAGTGAGAGAGGTGAACAGTAAAAGCATACAGGACTTGGTTATTTTATTACCCACATCGGCATAAATGCGAGATTGAAGGAAAACAGAGGATTTGCTTATCTTTCTCTCTCAAAGTCTCAGAGTCAAACTCGGAGGCATCTAATAACAAATGGTGAGACTCATTGGGAATTTATGATGAGAGTGATTGTGGCTCTTTCTCAAGGCTTAAAAAATGCCCTAGAGAAAATTGCTCATACGAGATTCAAAAGCCTTTTGGCCATCCCGAGATCCCACTAGAGCTTTAATAAAGGACAGAACAATAATGGGGGGTTCATTCAGCAAACAACCTTCCGCCTTCCCTCCAGCTCCCCATTTAACTAACTATGTATAAGTAGGAGGGCAAAGAATGTAAGGAGAATCAACCGGGTTTTCCTTTAACAAAATCCCTCCCAAATTACGGCAATTAAATTTACCAATGAAGGATGACCAATAATAGTATAATAAGTATGTCATGCGTCAATCGCTTCGAACAATTAAACATTACCCTTCCCTTGTATCAACAATAATGCAATCAATGGATTGGGAGTTCTTTAATGCATTTTTTTGCATTTAATCACCTCTTCTGTCAAATCCTGTTGTTTGGGATCTTGGATTGGATTGAGCTTAAAATGAACCGTGGAGCTGAAGTTCATAGAAGTTGTTTGGGATTTAGCGTTAGGATTTACGACTTTGAATATTGGAGGAAAAACAAATTGGGCAGAAAAGGAGGGAAGAATTTATGAAAGTAATTTAAGGTAGCGCATAATTAGCACAATCTCTCATTAGTGGAGACGGGCAAGCAGGAGGCTAATTAATAATTGAAGCTTCGGAATGGGCTCGAGGGTTCAAATGCTGAGAGTTGTCCGGAAATGGGCTAATTTGAAAACGAGTGGATTATTAAATGTTTTGCAGTCTCATCGAGCACCGTCTGCGATGATGAGGAGATGTGGGTTGAGGTAATGGCTTCGACGCCAATCACGGGAGCTTACCTTCAAGGCCTCAAGAACTATCCAGGTGAGAAAAATGTCAATATAATATCCGTATTTCAAATACATTAAATATTTGTTTAAAAAATTAATACTTATTGAAATCATATTTAAAAAAGTTTTTAGTTATAATTTTATATTGACCACATTTACTACATAGCACATTGGTAAAATATTCCGTAAAAAGCCTTCAAAGAGCCTTGTGCATTTTTCTTAATAATTGGGCGGAGATGGCCATTTTTCCTCATTGACGGCCAAACACTCCGCGAAAGAAGGCCGCCTTGTGGTTTTTAATGTGGGTTTTAACTAAACGATCTCCCTGGAGGCCACCAAAAGAGAAGAAGGATGGCGAATGTGTGGATGATTAAGAAGTAGGCTGAAAGAGTTAATTGATTATTGCAGATGCCTCCTGTCGACCCCAGCGGATCGGAGAGAGCCACCTTCAATTCCGCCTGTCACTGAAAGACTTTTACCGCTGTGGAACCACGCAGATCCTCAATAAGATAACGGTAAGAGGTGGCTGCGTGCTTATTTGGATTTTGGCGTGCGAGAGTCGCCGTTATTGTTCTCTCCGCGGTTCACCTAATTGAAATGACGATTTTCCCAGACCCACAACAAACAAGGGCCCTTTGCATTTTCATTTCTCCATATATGCCCAAAGAATGATTATATAATATCCAAAGTAGAGATCTTCTTCATGGTCTCATCACTTGTACGTGATGAAGGCTGGAGGATTTAAACTCTCGTTGATGGCTCTATTGTTGGGCCTTCACCCCCATTGCTCTTTTAAGACATTTCCATCCCCTTAATTAGCCAACATTCCACTCCTATTCTTTTAGCATTGGGTTTGTGCTCCACAAGGGGATTGTCTTTTTTCTAATAGACCAGTTGAGAATAAAGAGAATGGAGAATGGGGGAATAAAAAAGACCTGTCAATTCCTCACGGAGGAGATAAAAACTAACTGCTTCATTTTAATCGGAAGACACACTGAACAGTGGAGGGAATGTGTGTGGTGTATGGGTTTTATCTCCGTTTCACTCAAATGTCTTTCCAATTGAGGATGAACAATCTCCGTTCTTTCCCGTGGAAATAAACGAGAGTTACTTCCCAAAGCCCACTCGAGAAGAAGCCATTTGTATTAAACTTGAACACTTCCGCAGCCTAAGAGCCAAAATGTGAATGGGACTCGTAGTTTGTATATGAATTCATACCTTGGCGTTTGATACTTATCGATGGTTCATCCACTCTAAAACGCTTTCGCCATCAATTAGAGAAAAATTACTGAATTGTTTCCTTTGATTTCCGTCCAAGATATTTCTTCGACTCCAACACTAGTTGTTAGTAAATTAAACCGCAAGACTATACAGACCATACTGGAGCATAGGGTAAAAAAGTTAGGGTAAAGAAATTTGAAATTTTAGCTTTACAATAAATAATGTAATGTATGTAAGTGAATGTAAGTTCATAATACTAATTAAGAAAAAGTTAAGTATACAATTGGATGTTAAGTGTCAGATTGTAAGTATGAGATTTCTTCCTCACTTTATGAAGTTAGGGGAAATGTTTCTTTACAACCGGATAAATGCACAAGCACAATGCACAGATGAGAATAGCAGTTTTGATATGTTTATGAACCTACACATTCTCTAGTGCACTTAATAATATGAAATATAATGTTTACTTCTCAAGTACAACACTTTATGTACATATATTTGTGCAGGTCTTGGTAGTTTTTTTTACTGTTAGAGTTAAGCTAATAATTATTGCGCTTTCAATCTTTCAATTAGAAGGCAAAAACTATCGTTTGGATTTTCTTGCCCAAATCAGGAGATTTGTTTTATTGCCAAGAAATATGGTATTGAGGAAGAGCCAGGACATGATGGAAATGGAATTGGAAAGGTCAATTGATAAAACTTTACCATTTTTATGTTCAAACCGTTCAAAGGAGTTCAACATCACTCAGAAGTAAATGTCGAAAAAATTGCGGTTCTTTTCATCAAAATCCCCTTTTACATCATTTTTACATGTTGCATGAAAGAAAAGTAATTAAAATCCAATCCGCTATTTCTTCAATCCTTATACAGATATACCATAGTTAATTTAGATCTTATGATGGTTAAATAAAATAACATTTAAGTCATAACTAAAACTACGTGTACATATAAGATGGTTAAGTTTGGATGGTTAAAGTTTATATGATATCAAGATGTTTAATAAGTAAATAAATATATCTATCAAAATAAAGATAAATTACATCCGAATTGGGGGAAGATTCAAGGAAGATTCTTTTTTATTGCTGGTTGAGTTATTTTGGCATTTTCTGTGAAACGGGAGAGTGAAATGTGTATTAAAACTACGATGATGTTTTATCATTAGCATCATCCTTTTCTTCTCATAAAAGTTCATATTGGGTAATCTACACCTATCAGGTAATGGGCTAATGCTGGGGCTTAATTGTGGCTCAAGTATTAATGGCCGTTGCCTTTACTTGTAGTTACTTTGTGGTCAGCAGCTCTTTAGCATTCAGACAGGAGATAGGGAAGTCAACAGTTATAAAATTACGATTTTAACATTTTTTTCTCCTCTGCATCTTTGGACCTCGCTCTTTTTGAAAAGGGAGATGATGAGGATTTGAAACACAGCTAGGTCTCTCCATTGTGCCTGTTTAATGTTGTCTTAATTGGAAAGAAAGGAGTCTGTAAATAGGATTCAGAGTTGTCCATATATTTAATAAAGTGGTTCCGCTGTGGTCGGTGTCGCATGTCCCAGAAGAAAAGGAAATTAAACCGATGTAAGCACTTCTATCCCACAACCACTTCTTTGATTCAAATCTCATCTCTTTGGACATTTTATAAAAAGAATTAGGAATAATGAAGGGAACGGTTTTCATTTAGCGAGAGTAGTCGTGTACACAGTTTAAATGCATCTTATTATAAACCTCAAATTATTTAAGCTTCATTATTAAATATTATTACATATATAGTTTCACTATTAAGAATTAAAACATTAAACATTTTACATAAGCATCTTAAAATTTTATGGGAAACTTTTACCAAGAAAGTTATCTTTACTTTAATGAGCATTTTACGACGCCATAAAACAATAAAATGATTATGTAATAATTATTTATTATAAAAACTTAAATTAACCAATTTGTTCGTAATTGGCGCCAATAAAATCCACTAATTGGGAATATTATCAAATATTGGGATTTAATTGGTTGGCTGATGAAGATTGTACCAATTAAGCGCCAATTTTGATTTAAATTCCACCAAATTTATTCATTTATTTGAGCCTGATTTTAATGATGGTTTGTTTTATAGGGGACGAGGACCTTCTACAACCGCCTTGTAATTACAACCCAATCGCGCCACGGAACTGAAGAAGACGACGAAGAGCTGGTTTTAATCAAATGCCAAGGAGGGACGGATCCCCTGCTTTTTGAAAACAACCATTTGAATTCAACAAGGAGGGACAAGCGGGACGTTCTTCCTGCCGGATTCCAAGAGCCTGAGTAATTTGATACAATCAAACCTTCCCCTAATGATAAAAATGAAGCTTTCTCCATTTCATTGTTTCCATTTTCCTTCGTTTTTACTACTAATAAGAAATTAGCTGTGTGGAAGAAGGAGGATGGGTGGAAAAAAATGAACTTCAATTCCTTGCTAATGGACTGTAAATGGTGGGAACTTCCATTGTTTGGGAGCGCTAAGAGCTTTGCTATTTCTTAAGGACTCCCCCCGCCTTACTAATTGTTTGCTTCCATAATTATAAAAAAATGACAAGTTCATCAGAATCAGGAAGATCCGACACGAGCATTGTAATAACCATTTTACTGGTGCAAATGCGTGCAAATAATTCACAATATTTTTCTTCATCCTCTTCCACATCTTTTTTGTCTCGAATATTTTTGAATGAACCAATGGCTCCTTATTTATTCTCACAACACAAGACATAAAATTAAAGAAATGCATTTTACTTATTAGGCGTCAATCGTGCAAATGAATTTTTAATTATTATTACAAACAGAGGAATGAATTATCACAAAAAACCATTAGGACAAAAGATTTATTCCCAGCGTGTGTAAAAAATCTCCACAAATATTCAATCCCACTTTACGAAGATTTTTTTGTTTGAATCTATAGAGGGATAGTTGGTCATTAATTAAGTATGATGGGATTTGTTCCTTGAGAACATTATGGTAATAGGTAAATGAGTAGGAGATCCAACTCTGTGTATTTATTACTTGAAGAAATGAAAAAAGGGGGAAATTCCACTGATGGCTTTATGACTTGATTTCATGCAAGGAACTTGGCTAAGAAACAGTTTTGGATTCCTTCAATTCCCCTCCCACTTCTGACTCGTTCTGACACTTTTGATGTTATTATTTGAGCATTGGTTTAATCTACAAAAGATAGAAGTACTTTTTCATTCTTAAAGTACTTACATATCCATATTGTATGTATACGAGAGTCGCATTGTTCCCCCGCCGGAAATCCAAATACAAGCCGAGGATGGAAAAACACATTAAGCTTAAAAGTTCTTATCAAATGCGGTAAAGGATGAATTACGGCGTTGGTTCTACCACGAGGTTCCTCAAAGCCGAACCTTCCATTTCCCCCCGATTTATGTGAGAGGTGTAAAGGTAATTGTAGAGGATTTAAATCCCGAGGCCCGCTTGACCATGGCGAACAACCAAAGGTGTTTTTCTCCCCAAAACACACGTCTTTTGTCCGAGTGACACCGGGAGATTGGGGCGTGAATTATTCACCAAATCTCCCACTGCCCATCATATGCAAATCCTTACCTTTTTTCACACAAAGAACTCCTCGTAAAATTGGACCTTCCGACTCTGATGTCATTATAGAGAAAGGCGTATTTGGCGATTATGGGTGGAAATTAAGTAGTAGGGAAGAACTTCGCTGTTGGTGGGACGATGATTACCTGGGGAGCCTGTGGATTATGCAGATCCACCAGGCACGTGTTGATGATCTTTTCCCTCACACAGAACTACAACTCTTCATGGCAAACGGGTCTCGCCAGGCAGAGCAAATATGTAATAGACGATTTTATTCGCTTCATTACATTTCACAAAAGAATTTTATACAAAAGTAGGATCATATTGTAGTTTACACACATGCATTGTTCAGATATTTATGCTACTTGTGTCATACACACTCAGAGGATGAGCAACAATATGTTTAAAATTATATACGGATGTATAATTTTATTCGGTTGCATTTTCCATATATCAATAAGTAACATTAAAATGTTATATTTATTTTCCAGTTGCAAATATTTTAAGGCATAAAAGGGTCAATTTGAGCATAAATCTATGGAAGATTCTTTATGACTTATGAATAATTTGCATGAATGAGTTTAGCTAAAGGCGGCCGCTTTGCCATTCTTCGGTTCACCGATTTGCGCATAATACCGCTCAGTCTTGTTCAAACGGAACGAATAGGAGGAGTTCTACAAACATTAATCTCGAAATGGTGCAATAATAACAATAATGATAAAAATGTGGGGAGTCCATTAAATAACTGTATGGTATTTTTATTATAAAGTCATTTATTCCCTTTATAGTCTTTATATGATAGTTGAGTAGTTAGACTTTTGCAGAAATCCCATTATTATTTATGTTGTATATTCAAAATAAAAAATGTTTATATGTTATTTATGTTTTATTGCTATTTCTTATAGAAATGTTGAAATCCGGAAGAGAATTGAAGGGAGAGCTCCTGAGCCAGAATTGAGCATGTTAGTGAGGCAAGACGGTCGGGTCATAGGTCAAGAGCTCCTCGTGCAACCAGGGGTAAAAACAGTTTCTTACGTTATCTTCCCGATTCTCCGAAGTCCCATGAAGTTTGTTAAATTGAAGTTTTTTGTCCCAGGCTCCGCTCACAATGGAAGTGAACCTTGACGAGAGGAGCAAAGATATTTATGGGATCTTGGTCTCTCAGCTGGAAGTGACGGACACAGGAGCTCAGTCCGAGGTCATCCTTCTCAATGGGTAAATGTCATCTTTTTATCTCAGCTCCCACGAGGGAATAATTAATAACAATCTCCTCAAGTGAAAAGGAAATGTAAACAGAACTAGGAAAAAATCCTTGCGGGAGGGTGTTCATGACTTTAATAAAGATCTGTTTTACAAAGTTGGTCGAGCGAATGTCGTGACTAATGTTAATTTGATGATTGATAGTTGTACCGTGGATCCTTACCTCTTCGAAAACTTCCTTACCAATGATGGAGACCTTCTGGAAGCAAAGTTCCGAGCCTTTAAATTCCCAGATACAAACTACGTTCTCTTCAGAGGAACTGTCAACGTTTGTCTTGGCTCATGCAATGGGGTAATTTTATTATTTTTTTATTTAATTGGATTTTTCAACAAGATAACTTTGTAGACAAGTGATTTGAACAATTAATATCAAGATTGCACTGAGTTTAAATATCATTTTAATTTTGGAGTTTTTTTTAAATTTTTAAATAGTAATATAATTGATTACAGAAAGTTAATGTGTAATATTTAATTTTTAAACAGATTGATTGCAGCAATGGTCAGACAGGATTTGGAAGAAGGAGAAGATCCGTTGACATGACCCCAATGGAGAAGAACAGAATATACGAAGTGAAGATGACGACCATTTTGAGAATAGACAACTCAATGGACCCCGGACACCAAAGGGCAATTTTGGGCTCACACCTTCGAAACAACGAAGCTAAATTGACCCGAGAGGATTTTGAAGCCAATTTCTTTCAAAACTCTTTGGGATCTTCTGGCCAGGGGAAATTTGCAAATTGTTTGTCCCTCTTCGGAATGATGTCCGTGTTGATGGTGACGATGTTCGCATTCTAACTGGAGACGTTTGGTGGGGTAAAAAACTGACTAGTCGACTAACAAATATTCTTCTCGTTTTCATTAATTTAACACATATCGAATAAAAGCCATCGCCACTTACAAATTGTGTTATTAACCTTCGTAATCAACGAAATCTTCACCCGGTTCATTCCGTTCACTCCAATTCGGCATTTTTGTGTATGTAAATAAACCTTGTAGCTTGTGTTTTTTTTAATATACCGAGATTATTTTACTACATGAATCAAAATGGAGTTGTATTGTTTAAATTGTGTATTGATAAAATATAAAATCTTTGTATATAAATGCCCAAGAAAATGTTAACCTCTATAGGTATTGTATAACCATTCCCTAATATCTTACAACTAATGCATAATAAATCAAATCTGCTTTTCTATGTATCAAGCAATTCAATTATTTCATTATTCAACAATAACAACGTGCATACATGTATATTTATTGTATATCGAAATAAATCATATTCTTATTTTTACTAGTTAAAAATAAAATTAACTTTATTACTGTGACTTGATTATCAAAAAACACCTTGCATAAAAAATGCATAAAATAAACGGAAGTCTCCCTGAGGTGTTTCATCAAGCTGACAAAGCAGAGACACTTTTTTAATCTTTACATTATTTTACGCTCAAATTTTTTATATAAAAAGTTATAATAAAATAATAAATAGGGCTTTTCATTAGATACCTCGTCCTGGACCATACCTGCTATAGTGAAATTGTGATTGGTTCCACATGGTGCACTTTGATCCACCTCGTGAATTACCTGTTGCATAAGATCTCAACTCCCATTCTCAACACGTTAAAGGAGGAGAATAATTTCTGGGAATTGATTAAAAAGGTAGCGAGCCTCGCATTGTCCCTCATTGAGGAAGATCCCAAATTTCCCGTTTTCTCTTTTTTAACAAGAAAGACACGAAAGAGGATCTTCCTTTCCGCAGTGGAACTCTGTTCCGTGAGTTAATTCAATTTATCAGTTAGCAAGGAACCTGACAGGCAAAAAAGTTAAGATCATAGGTCTCAATTAACATGTATTACACAGATTTTACTTTTAATTGTCCTGATAATGAGAAGGAAAAGGTTGAAATTCGCTACCCTCCGATTCAGTTAGAGGTGGAAAAAGTTAATTGAATCTCAGGAAAATAATTAACGGGGAGAAGAGAGCAATGTTTTCAAAACACATTGTCTGCACAGCAAGACATTTATTTCCCAATCATCTAATTCCTCTTTTTTTACATTTGATTCATCAGAAAACGAACGTCTCGGGTTAAATGATTGAATGACTTTCATGGCATGAACAACACTACAACATGTAATAATGGTACTAAAACAATTGAGATTCCCATCTGTCCCAAAATGCCAGTGAGCTAGTGGTGAAATTGATTGAAAGGGAACCTAGTGGTATTAAATATAATGGAATTCCCTTCAATGATTTCTTCATCACCTCTTGACTCAAGCTTTTAATTGTCATTTGAGAAGAAAAAGACTCCGGAGACTGAAAGTTGGAAAGTTAACAAAAATGTAACTGGAAAGTGCACTTAAGTGGAAGGATGAATCTAAAAGCCCCTGCGGTTTTTGGATCCACTTCACATCATTCCTCATCCAACATCCAACATCTTTAGGAGGATCTTTGTGCTTACACTCCTTGTGTATCAAAATCCAAGAGAGTTTCATAGTTAATCTTAATAGCAAGTGGTAAAGTGGTACTTGCTATTGTGTGGATCCCTACGGTGATCCCTTCAATAAAATATACAGGTGTGTGTAATCATGATTATACTGGAGTCTTAATACTTTAGGATTTGTAGACTTTTGGAAAGTTTATACAGAAGAAATGAAGATACCTTCGTACCTTAAGTCAACTACCTTAAGTATATCTTAAGAACATCTTAAAGAACCACCAGTGAAGGTGAGTTGATTAAGAAGGTATTATAGACATCAAACAGCTTTCGCTCCTAAACTCCTCACACAAACAGAGACGAAACAGGGAGAGATGGGAGATAAAAGGTAAAGGAGATGTAAAGAGGAAGCCCCCGTTCGAGCCCCTTGAAGAGTTGAAGTCGCCCAAGGCGAGTCCGACCTTCTTTACAACATTCCAATCCTTTGGCCACTGGAGTCTCTTCAGTCGGAACACATTTAAACAGAGGAATAATACAGTTAATTGAACATTGTTAAATTGATAAGGAGAGATGGATTGTCCGGATGGATTCTGCTGGACAAGCCACAGTTTCCCCGATTTTCCTCCTCCGCCTCCGCTCCCGAATTTCCTCAAGGAGGAAATTGAAGAAGCTTTGAATCAAACACTGAGCTCTGGGCTGGGCTGTGACCTCTGCTCCTGGGCGGGTGCGACCCCAATTTACGAAGAGTCCATTGGAGATCATTCACTCCCGTTGAGTTCTCTCCTTGTCATTGTCGCTCTTGTGTCGGCTTTTGCAGGAGCGGGACTCACAGCTTCAATACTTGCCCTTAGACGGTAATTAATTAAATTTATCTCAATTTGATTTCTGCTTATTGTTAGTTTTTGACTTTTGACAGAATTTGGCATTTGGATTGTTTTTAGATTGCGGAATAGAAAGTTTAATAGCACATCTGGCC
The DNA here is from genome assembly GCA_034687125.1 of Neelides folsomi. NCBI lineage: Eukaryota > Metazoa > Arthropoda > Collembola > Neelipleona > Neelidae > Neelides > Neelides folsomi. Next base: position 54,148 of record JAQGBZ010000146.1, on the reverse strand, counting down.
CAGTGAGACATTTAGCAAGAAAATGCAACGAATCATCAAGAACGCTGCCTTCCTCGTCTGCAGTTTTCCCAATGACAAGCTCTTTCAGTGAAAATACTTATTGTGAAGGGCCTTACAACAATGATAACAATAAGGATGGAGGAAACAATATTTATGCTGAACTTACTCCAGCAAATTCGTAATTAATTACATTAAAATACACATTTTAGCTAATTTCATTGATAACTTAACTGTAACTAACTTATGTGTATTAATGAATATTGTTAATATTAATATATTTTTTATATTTTGTAATAGGAGTGTTTGGACAAGACCACCAATTTCACCTCCAAGTGTAGATCATTCATATTTGGAACTCAATGATCTTCAGAACAACTGCGGTCGGTGTCATGGTCGACAAGGCATTGGCGGAAATGCGGGAGTTTGGATTCAAAGAGAAACGGGCTCTGTGAGCTCTTATTATTCCGACCTGGATATTGCAAGACGCGCAGCCAGACCAATTTGCAATTTATGAAGAAATGAAGAAAATGCATTTTTTGTTAAAATCTGCGAGTACAAAGATGCACTTTCGTGATCTACTAACTATTGATACATTTTATTTATTTACTCGAGGTTCAATTAACGAGCTCTATATGAATAATGTAATGAAGAAGCTTAATGAATTTGTAATACTACGTTCTGTAATTTTTGCAAAATCTGTAAAATCAATTTTAATTTTTGCATGGGTAATTTTAAATTTAAAGTTTTTTATATAATATTATTATCTCATTGTAATTGTTTATTATTTTAAAAGTAATTTTAGCTTAAATTATTATAAATGTGTAAATTTTGAATAATAATGTTTTTATAAAACGCACAAAACATGCAAATATTTTAATATTTAATGAGCAATTGCGGTTTGAGTAATTTTTGTACACTTTATTTAATATAAACAATCATTGAATTTATGGAAAAATAAATATTTAAAGTGTTATAAATACATCGGCGATACTTGTTTCATGATATTATTTGTATCGACATCGATTATGTCAACCAGTATTTTTCATGTACTAATATTTTAGATGTCCAAAAAAGCTCATTGATTTGCCTATTTATTTAATAAGTTGACTAGCAGAATATCTTTATTTAATTATCCCATACTCCACTAGACTAGTGGAACTTTTGTTTACAAGTGTGATATCGAACAGAAAAATCTGATCTTTAGTAAAGTGGAAAATCCCTTAATATGATCAATACAATAATATATGAGCGACTTTAAATGTTAAGAAAATGTCATCGTTATCTAACTCCTTCATACATATTATATAATTACAATAATTAATATTAATTAGTTACATCTTTTCACTGACTATGTATAACAATACATTTTATTATTCCTTCAACATTATAGTTAAGTCTTAAACGGTTATTAATGTGAAGAAGACGAAACATGAAAAATCTCTAAAAAATTTATTTTGGCATTAAAACATGCAATTCAACGGTATTGGATTATTCACTTTGTTTGTTATAATTGAGTTAGTTATTTGTCAAATGGAGAATCACAAATAAGAGAGCTGCTCCAAAAAGTCCGGAAAAGATATGACTTACGACTCTGCAACTACCAAGGTTGAAAACTCGAAAGTATCTAAGGACAAATGTGAAGAAGGCGATTTTACTGGAATTGTAAGGCGGATAACGAGGTTCTCCAAGTTTTTCACTCAAGTAGGAAAATCCTCTTTTCAAAATAGCTTTCTTGTGAGAGAATGTCTCAACGGAATATCTCCCTACATGATATTAAAGGAAGATTTGGAATTTAACTTGGCATTGATTTATGTTACATATTAATATACTTGATTGACATACCATGATAATTTCCAATTCCACTTCCACCGACTCCACCAAATGGAAGACCTTCCCAGCCCTTTAGGAATGAAAATAAGATTCATAAAATCTATTTTTCAAATTTTTATAGGAATAATAACATTTGTAACATTTGTATGGTATATAATTTTTCATACATTATGCCAGATGACATCGTTGACACAAACTCCTCCACTTGAAGTTTTCTTAATGAATTCCTCAACCACGCTGTCTTTCTTTGAAAAGATGTATAAAGCCAATGGTTTGGGTCTGAATTATAAACAAAATTGATCTTTATTATACATAAATGAATGAATGAATTAAATGAATATAGCAGATATTAAACCTTGATAAAATTTTCCGTATAGCTTCTTCAGCAGAATTGACAGTTTGAATGGGAAGAATTGGGCCAAAAATTTCATCTTCCATCAAACTGTCGGAATCGTCAACGTCGACTAAAATTTAAAAAGTGAATCATATTAATTATTTTCTTAAAGCCTTTTAATAACAGAAAGGAGATTTTCGAAGTCCAATTATTTCAAAAAACATTTAACAAAGAATTAACCCTTTTCATTGGATAATCATCTAATAAACTCTATTGGTAGACTATATGAAGCTGTAAATGGAAGAAACGGCTTAGCTAAAATTGAACATCGTTTCTATCGAAATAATTCATAATGCGTTTACACAATTTGAATTTTTAATCTTTGTAACCTCTCATTATCCAAAATTAAATTTTTAATAACTTTTCTTTCTTTTCATATCGTTTCACTTCTATCAGTTAAATTGTTTTTATGATAATAAAATTGTAATAATATTTGTGATAATAAAAGCTTAACGTTTCTATTCAGGTAAAATATTATTATTTTAAAATCAACAAATTTCTAAGCCGTTTCTTCCATTTACAGCTTCATATAACATATAACTAGAAACGAATAAAAATTTAATTTTCAAGTGACCTGCAATTGTTGGAGGAATGAACAAATCTTTTTGGTCAGATTTTCCGCCAATAGCGATTTTGGCTTTTGAGTTAGCCAGCAATGCTTGAAGACGGAGGAAATGTCTTTCATTGACTATTCGGGCGAGATCGGGGCTTTCTTGACTGTTTGAACCATACCATTCTTTTAAAACTTCTTGAGCAGCTTTCACAATTTCATCTTGTACATTTTTGGTACACAGAATATAATCTGGAGCAATACAAGTTTGCTAAAAAAGACATAAAAGAATTATTATACGTTAATTCATGAAGTGCAACTTTATTTAATTAATTAAATTATCTAATCTTGAATTATGAAAAAATTACCCCAAAATTAGCACATTTTCCCCACATAATGCGTTTGGCTGCTCTTTTATAATCAGCAGACTCGTCAATGTAAACTGGGCTTTTACCTCCAAGTTCAAGTGTCACTGGAGTTAAATTGGCAGCTGCAGTGCTCATGATCGATCGACCAACAGCAGTTGAACCCCTAAATTATTACATTGAATTATATTGTGATTATAAAGTTTTATGTGCAAATTAATATAGAGGAAGTTGAAAAGTACATACGTTGCAAAAATATAGTCGAATTTATTCAAAAGAAGTTTCTTTGTTGCATCAACGTCGCCAAGAAAAAATTGATAACAATTCTACAAATTTTTACATTTGATGGTTTATAATTTATGCCGATTTTAGTTGTATTTAGTAAATACAAGTATTAGTAGACTAAAATTAATTAAAAGTTGGATTATTTTAGAACAATCAGTATAGTATTAAATAGAAAGCATACCGGGTCGATGTATTTTGGCAAAAGCCTTGCCATTGTGTCAGCCGAATTCGGAGCTACTTCGGAAGGCTTCAATATAGCACAATTTCCAGCCTAAATTATTACATTTATAACGATAAGAAAAACGAATTAAAGGCAAATTTTGGTAAGTATATTTGTTAATAGCCATACTGCAATTGCTCCAGCTAAAGGCATCAACGTCATTGCAAATGGATAGTTCCATGTTCCCAAGATCAGAACAACTAAAGAAACCACACAATTCATGCATCCATGTAATAATGTTATATATTGTTTAAAAATATTAATCAAACATATTTTATAAATTTTGATCAGTGCAAAGTCACAGAGTCATTAATTATAGTTATGAGTTTTAAATTATCAGCATACTTACCTCCGTATGGGTCCTTTTGGACATAAGCTCTATCCAAACATGCTAAAACGTTGAATGGAAGAGCTTCTCTTTTGGTATATTTGTCGAAATTTCGAATTATATCGCTAATGTCACTTCGAAGAACTTCAATTTCATAAATGTTTGCTAAATACAAAATAAATAATATATGTATTTATTGTGTTGACCAAATACATGTCTCAAGGAAAAATTAATATGGATCTAACTTGTAAAAATGCATTTTAGGTTTTACTCTGTAATTCATGGTGTGTATTTTTTAGATTTGTATAACAATTTTTTACATAATAATTAATAATAGATATTTTTATTTTTAATCTACCTTCGAGTTTTGCCTTTCTTAAATCTGCATTCAGAGCACTGAGGATCTCTTCTTTGCATTCAATGTAGAATCTGAGGAGATTCTTTAATTGGGCTTTACGAAAGTCAAGCGGCAGAGTTTTGCCTGAAGCAAAAGTTTTTCTTGCTAGCTCCAACATCTAGAAAATTTAAAATTTATTCGTGTTTTCATTATTAAATTACAACTTCGAGCCATTAAATTATTTATAAAGAACCGACAAGGGCTAATAGTAAAACATTTATGAAAAAATTATATTCATGGTCATGAATTTATAACCGCCATTAAGTTATTTAGCACGTAGCAAAGTTGTGCAATCTTACCTCAATGTCTGTCCTGATCTTATTCATTTCTTTTACCGTCGAATTTCTAATAAAATATAATAATTAAATTAACAAACCATTTGAGTTGATGAGAATAAGTTAAATATAAATTGCAATCACAATCAGTTTACCCTTTTAGTTCATTGAGATTATTAATCAAACAACAGCTGATCAATTTTAAATTGTGATTTATAATTTAATAGTTTCAAAATTTAATGTCAGTTTTAAATAAATGTCGGATAGAATTGAAAGTAAAAGTCAAAAGAGATTTTGAAACTTGAACCTGTCAAATTTTGGTTTAGTTTCAAGTAATAGAGAAAGCTAATGCAGAGAAAGGAGAAGGGAAACTGAATCTTGGAAAAGACCGCAAAATCCGAATCAAACCGAATAAAAAACCGATGAATATTGAAGAAATTCTCCAGTTATTATTTGGTAAGCGTTTTAACCTTTTGTCTTTAATTAAATACACAAATAATTAAAGTGTACAAACATATAAGAATTAGAATTGAATTCAAGAACTTACCAAGTTGAGGTCAATTTTTAACGTCCTCAACAATAATGGTTAAAGTTAGATATTATCCAAAAGTCTTTCCCACACTCATGAATAAACACTTGAAACACTTCACACCAAGCAATTGAAGTGAATATTAAAACTGTTTTATATAAACTATAAATATCAATTATTGCATAAAGAGTTTCAATTTAAGCCACTCAAGTCATTCAAAGTGGAGCTGGGTAGCTAAACTCCAATACTTCATTTTATTTAATCAGCTTTTGTGCCTTCTATTCTAATAATTAAATAGATGTAACAATATTGTAAAGTATTTAACTTTTAATGGTTAATTATTATGTAATTGGATATTTTACTGTTATAAATTATAAGTAATAATAACACATACATTGGAGAGAAATATTTGAAGCTATAACATAAATGTATACATAATTTACTCTACAAGTATTTAGTACGGTTGAACTTTCATTTGCGATAAGATAAAACCTCATTTATGCAACATTTGTCTTTCTTGCTGAACCGTTACATAGTTAACATCATTGGATTGATACATTTATAATACTTTTTAATTAACAACATATTCATTATTTTCATATTACACATTTAAGTACTAACAGACAAAAATAATAAAATGTACAGTATGTAACTTGATATTTTAAAGCTTGATATTTAATTGATTGACATGAACTATTCTTACGATTACAATTATTATCAAAATGAATAAGCAATGAAAATTTTCAACATTCCATTCATAGAGTTTTATTACAAATTCAATCGAAATCGACAATAGAATATAATATTATATAAATATAATACAAACTACTAATGGCCAATCTAAATTAAAAGAAACATGGAATGTAAAAACATTACAAGACACCAATTATAATAAATCTTACACGTGGATGTGTGAACTTAATACATAATATATTTGAAATAATACTTTTATTGATAAAGTTAGCAAAGTAGAAAGATAATATTGGAATACTTATAACTATTTTAAATATAAATAATATTTATATGTAACTTTGAACCACTTCAAAGATGTCAGGTACAATAATTCCCATTTCATTTTGAATGGATAAAAGTTTGCATTCATTTCTAATATTTATCATAATTCCATATTTACCTAATTTCACTTTTGGAAGAACAAAGGACACAACAAGATAGCCCATCAATTCAACACGAATGTTATAATCTATCTTAAGATCTTAACACGATAATTACATTTATATTCAAAATATTAAAAGTATTCGTGAATAACAAAATATGATAAAAGACAATGAGGTATATTGTTCCTACAAGTACGTATTGACACATTGTAAAATTATTGCAAAGATATAAACCAAAACACTTGACGATTTTTTTGATCTTTGGACGCAATCTAAAATTATTGCGAAAAATAATATTTTCAATGGATAAAGTAAAAGTAAATGAACACTGCAAGAGCTCCAACTAAGGCAGAGGCGATGTGTGTGACGGCTCCTCCACCGGTCACATTGCAGGTCTCGAAGTAATCCAAAATCAGCTTGAAGAATCCAATCTTTTGTTGAGTGTAGGGCGGATAGCGAGCTTCTCCCAACTTCTCACTCAAATAACCAAATCCTCTGTTGAGGACCGAACGGCGATGGGAGAAGGTTTCAAATGAATATTTTCCTATTAAAAAGATTGTATCTTTATAACTCAGCCATAAATATAATTAAATATAAAGTTATTTGACAATTACCGTGATATCGTCCCATTCCACTGTTTCCGACTCCTCCAAATGGCAATCCAAGCCCTAAAAGATCAAATTTGGTCATAAAACAAATACACAAGTATTGGAAATCTATAAAAGCTTGCTTTTTATTTATTTTATAATTAGTAAATATCAAATAAATTAAAACGGGTTAAAATTAAGCCGACAAAATTAAAATTGCGAAATAAATTTTCATACATGCGTTTTGCCAAACAAGGTCGTTAATGCAGACACCTCCGGATGAAGTTTGATTAACCATTTTCTTGTTCACGGAATCGTCTTTGGCAAAAGTGTAGAGAGCAAGAGGTTTAGGTCTATAAAATATTAGGTTGTTAAGAAATGGATGTTTAGAAGAGATTAATACTAACATACTAACTAGCCGCTTATTGTTAGATTCATCTAGGCTTACTTTGATAAAATAAACTTGATAGCTTCTTCGGGAGAATTGACATTAATAATAGGCAGAATTGGTCCAAAAATTTCATCTTCCATGAGGGAATCATTTCCGTTGACATCAACAACAATTGTTGGCTCAATCCACAAATCGTTTTCATCAGATTTCCCTCCGAATGTAATCTTTCCACTTGTGGTTTCCAACAGCTTCTTGAGTCTTAAGAAATGTTTTTTGTTCACAATCCGGGGCTGTAAAGGAATTTACAAAATACTGATTTTAAGGTTCTATGTTCTTCTTGAGGAAGACAAGCTGGACTCGACATCATATTGCAAAGAAAGCATTATTTGACATTTATAACAACGGGATGTTAATTAAAAATTACCATATCTTGACAGCCTTGCCAATCATTTCCGTACCATTCTTGCATTACAACACGTGCCACTTTAATAAATTCATTCTCAGCTTTTTTCGAGCAAAGAACCTATCAAATTCACAAAATTTCACCAATTGCCAAAAAATTCTCTTATTGAAATTCTATGTTATGAGTATGACATAAAAGATATTATTTTACGTAATCTGCTGCAATGCACGTTTGTCCAAGATTCATAAACTTCCCTAAAATTTGAACAACATTATATCAAAATTACGTATAAATTTAAAGGCTATTAAAAGCATATAGATATATGTTATCTAGAGTTTTGATATTATAATATAAAAGAATTGTAGCACTCTCAAATCTTACCCCATAAGATTCGTTTAGCAGCAAGTTGAAAATCCGCCGTCTCATCAATATAACATGGGCTATATTATAATTTATAATGAATAGAAAATATTAAAATATTTAAGATTAATTAACGAAGTATTCCAGAAAATCTATTGTAAATAAATTCAAAACTTTATATTAATAAAAATAATAAAAGAATTCAATTGACCTTTTCCCTCCCAGTTCAAGGGTGACAGGAGTCAAATGTGGAGCTGCAGCTTGTAAAATGATTTTCCCCACAGGCGATGACCCCGTATAGAAAATGTAGTCGAATTTGTTCAAAAGAAGCTTTTGTGTTTCCTCCACATCTCCCAACACAACTTCATAACAGCTCTAATTTGAAATTCAAATTATTATTCGATTGTATTCTAACAATAAGAGTCATTTGACAAATTTGACATTTCACAGTAATTCCTATTTTCGATTCATTCACAAATTCTGAACATATTTCTAAATCCCCAGTGGAGTGTGAACAAAGTAAAAGGTGAACTCACAGAGTCAAGATAGAGTGGGAAGAGTTTCGCCATGAGGTCGGCCGAGTGTGGCGAGATTTCTGAGGGTTTCAAAACAACACAATTTCCCGCAGCAATGGCCCCCGCCATGGGTTTGCATGTCAGTGTAAATGGATACTGTCAAAAATGATGATTCTCAATTAGTCAATTAGATTAGTGTAAAAAAGTCTTCGTTTTTTCCTCACGTTCCATGCTCCAAGGATCAGGACAATGCCAAAGGGTTCTTTTTTAATGTAACCGCTGTCCAGGATAGCCAAAAGATTCAAAGGCAAAGGTTCATCTTTGGCCCACTCCTTAAAATGCTTGATGAGATATTTAATCTCATTTTTGCAAACTTCAATTTCGTACAGAGTTCCTGTTAAACATCAATGAGCAATATTTATAAACCCCATCCAATTAAAATTATGGCATGACATTCGTTCATTCATTTTCATTTATGACATTTATAGCTTAAATGTGTTTAATAAATGGTGAAATGTTAACGAGCAATTAAATGAGAAATAGATTTTAAATGTGTGATTGAATTTCTTAATAAAACTAGGGAAAACCAAGGTTGATTGGCAATTATATAGAACAAAGGAAATCTGTTGCAAAGTTGCAATATGAGGACATGAGTTTGTGGATTATTTTCCCTCTTGTTATATCAAAACAATTATTCAAATTATTCAAAATGGTACCTTAGATCAAGCTTTCTGGAGATAAAAAAAAGTAATTATACGAATGGACCGACCTTCAAGTTTGGCTTTCCGCAAATCTTTATGCAAAGCTTCCAGGATCTCATCTTGCCTCTCCTCAAACATACGCTGGAAATTTTTGAGTTGTTGGAGTCGGAATGCAACCGGGAGGGTTTTCCCTGCTGCAAATGAACCCCTCAATTTTTCCAACACCTTTAAAATAAAAACCAACATTATACTTATTTATTTATTAACCGTCCTTTAATGCCATTAATTATTTTAACCACGTATATTATATCAAAATTTTTATATTATTGTAATTGGCTAATAAAATTATAGTTATGTGAAATCTAATTTATAAAAATAATTCCTTACCATTTGCTGACTCTTTTCCATTTTGATTGTAAAATGGGAGTGAGCTTTTGAAGAGGTCGGAAATATATTCCTTATCGAATACTGCAAGTGAGTGGTCGAGTGGTTGAAGCTCTAAAGAGGAAAAAATATTGTGAACTTCGTATTACCTACATACTTCTCATACTTCTTGTTTGTGCTTTGCATTTTGTCGAGGGAAAAACGAGTTATTAGTAAAGGAGGAAAGGGCAGCAGGTTTTAACCATTTTAGCATTAGGCACATTTGACACCAATATACTTTACATTGCATTTCTATTTCCCATTGGGCTCCAAATGCTTCAAGTGGTGTGAATGGTTAAAAAGAATTTTTGGAACTGTATAAATACTACAATGTCATATAAAGTAGGATTATTTGTATAAATTTAATACTCGTTTTTGGGTTCCCATTGGCTTAAATGGATAGAGATATGTTCACCATGTATGGAACACTCTTAATGTCTTGATGACATTCTTAATATAAATCAACTCATTTTGTCCCTAACTCTCCCTTCATTTACCAGAATAATTAAGGAATTACTTCAACTTATTTAAGTAAACTTTCAACTTACCTTCGACACTTTTGAAGAATTGGAAACAAATGTTTTGAGATTGAGGTCTTTTGTGTAAATTGAGAAAGACGAGAATGAGGAGATGATCTGAAAGTGATCTTTCACAGAAACCTTCTACTCTTTGACTCCATATTTTTTAATGAAAGTTTTGGGTGAGCAAAAAGCCAGCTGGGCATGCAACGAGGCACGAACTCCCTCATTCAAGGTCGGAGTAAAAAACTTTAATCTTTCGACTACCTCTCAAAGATATGTAATATGCACTAACATGGGAATTCACTAAAAGTACGTAAGACAGGAATCTTTGGGGGTTTTTATGACTTGTAAACTTTATCGAAGTACCCTTCGTATAATTCGTATATCACAAGATTAAATACATACAATCCTTGTATTTATCATTGTTAGTCCAAACTCCAACATGAACAATTAGGTATACTATTAAATTAAATGAGATTGTTATAAAAAATAAGTTGATTTTTAAACATTCAAAGAAATAAATAAGCATAGACGATGATTCAGGCAAATCTGCATATAAACCACTTTCTTTGTAGACATATTATTCAATCAATCTAATAAAAATAAACATTTGGATCTCGGTGTTAGTTTTGATAGTTTTTATGTTTTCTCAATTCGAAAATCAGCACATCAATTTCAATATATTTTTTAGTTTATAACGAGTACACATTGCTTCACAGTTTCACAGCTAATTCAAACTGCATTAAAATTAGATGTATAGAATGCTTACTATAAAATGTTTTGAATCGTGACTCAATCAGTATAAATGAAACAAACAAGGCATTGATAGATCATACCAATTAAGTATTTGGGTATGTGTTTTTGCACTTGTTCTTCTATTCAACATGGAAAAATCTTAATTAAAAGTAATAGTGCATGATGGTTAACGAACTGTAAGCTATACTTTCAATTTAAATATCGCTTTTATTCACATTTTCATAATATTTATAATATGAATTAAAAGACTTTCTCCTTTAAATGTAAATTGAAGTTAAAATGGAGCTTTAATTCTGTCTCGGTGGCACGGTCAAGTGTGCCTTGAGATTAAATAACAAGATGATTATTATCATTTAAGAACAAAAATAACATGAACCATATCATTAACCTTCATATCAAATCTTCATATGAGTTTAACAAGATTTAGTATATCATGTACTTACTAAAATTACACTATCCTACATTAATATAAAAATGAAAGTAAATTCGCGAATTTTAATTAACATACAGTTTTGTTTTCGCGTAGATCATGATGCCATATTTACAACTCCAATCTGAAATTGACATGGAAGAGACGAGAAAAGAGAAATTGATCCGAATCACTGCTGGACCCAATGACGGCTTTCGACCTTATTCTCATCTTAATGATCCAGTCTGTCCATTTTCTCCCAATCTCCAGTCAATTTTGAGGTCAAGAGTCACATGGTGTTTTCTCCTCGCCTTCACCATTGTCATCATTTTTGCCTATAAAAGTTACTTGGATGAAGTTAAGAGAGATAGATTCATTGCACTTCTTGATCGGGTATTCTTATTTCATTTCCATTCCACTGCTTTTTAAAATATCTTATCAATTTATTTTATAAAATGATAAAAGACAATTAGCTTATTTTTAGGTAGTGTCAGTTAAATTTTATAAGATTTTTTTTTATATTTCAGGCCAAAGACTTGGAAGATAGCATCAAACAATTTGAGCGTAATCTTGTCTCATCTGTTAACAGTTTCAACGCCTTGAAGAAAACCAACAGTGATAAACCCATTAGTTCTTGATTGTATAACAAAAGTATTACAATTTTACACTACAAACAATGGCATCTTAAACTCTTTCAAAATCTGTTTTCCTCGTACTTTTCAATGTTAATATTTAAGAATTTTATTAATTTTTTTAAATAATTTTGTTGGTAAAAGTGGTAAATATTATGCAAATGCTAAATGAACATTTAAGCCATTTAAGCCACTCTGTTTAAAGTACATCTAGCTAATCGTAGTCATTTTAATATTCATACCTGTTCATGTTTTAATATCGTACTACTAGGTATATAACATTTTAACTCACGTTAATTTATGAAAAGTTATTCGTCTGGATGAATTTTGACTAAATATATTATTTACAATGTTAATCAATACTTTAGAGTCTTAACGATTAATGTAATATTTGGCGTTAATAAAATTTAATATTTTTATATTGAATAATTGTGTCATTGCATATAAGCATTCAAAATGTTCTAACATATATCTGTACATACAACACTAGGTATAATAATACCCGTAGTTGTACAGGTATAGTAATACCTTTATCTAATACTATCTTGAAGTTTACTGAATGAGCGCGTCTAGACAAACCTAACATAAAATTGTTTGTCAAAGTTAAGTGCATTTGTTCTGATTCATTCATTGCTATCATACTAATCATGCGATATGCATACTACACTCCAATATGCATGACATATTGCTGACTGGCTGGATTTTGTGAGTTATGAACTCATTTTATTAAACATGGGTCAAAATGACTGATCATGGATATAAAAGTGAGATAAAGAAAGCCAGTATACTTATTTCTCTCATCCAGACTCATCGCTTTGTTGTAAATTAGATTGGAAAATTTCCTGATGCCGAGGGGCGGGGTTGAAAATATCTCTAAGAAATAATGGTTCCTTATATTTCTTCACATTTTTCGTCATTCAGTACGTTGCACAATGTGGCATTAAAAGGGATGCTTTTTTAAATGCTGTTTTCAAAATTACACATTGGAAAGAGAACGTTTATTCTAAATAAGGTTAGTAAACAAATTCACCATTCTTTGTTTAGATTGTATTTACATTTTTAATCATTGTCCGTATTAAATTAAAATTGTGTATTATTAGCAATTGACATATTTTTATATCTTGTTAATTATATTCATAGTATTTAACCTATTTAAAAGTAAAATAATTAACTATTTAATTTAGCGCCTCCTTTCGCCTTATTCCATATATCCCAAGTGAGTTTAGTTGCTCCTTTTACAGAAAGAGTTCTGACTTGATTCACGTTACTTTGAATTGTATGGCTATAGTTGGCCATGTGCCTTCCATGTTTCAATACTCTGCCAGATTACCACCAAATTTTAAAACCCTCAATTTTAATGATTCAATTCAATTTCAACCCCATTTTTTGTCTTTAATTAATCGAACACACCCCACCGGTTGTACTGTTTTAGTGCTCCATATTTATTTATTGAATCATCCATGAGTTCCTCCCTTGGCTCAACTACGTATTAAATCTTCAAACCCGTCACTATGTTTTAATTCCAATTAGAGACAACTGAGGGAAGAGAACTCTCATTGGATATAAATACTTTACATAATGAACAATTCGGGAGAAAAGGCTGACCTCGAACGAGACCCCGTTCACAATAGGTAAAAATAATTTTAATCGGTGATACCAATATAAACTGATTGAGAGAAAAGGATTAATAGAAATCATTGTTTTTAGGTTTAAGGTAGTTAAGATAATGAGTACGGAGCCATTCAAGAAGGGACGTTGGACTTGTATGGATTATTTTGACCATGTTACGACAACCAACGGAACATCGGGAACATCGAAAGAGGGGTCATCGACTGGGTCAGTCCAAGAATCGAGTTCTCAGGCGACATCGCAATTAAGTCAACAGTCGCTCCATCAGATCCCCAGTGGTGATAATGTCCTCGTTTACCAACAACAGAATCCGCAACAGCAACAACAACAGCAACAACAACAGCAGTATTATGCGAATTCCCAAGTTGTCCAAGGTTATCACCACCTCAACATTCCCGTCACTCCTCAGCCCCAGCCCCAAATCCAACAACCCCAACCCCAACTTCAAGGGACCCAAATTCAAGGAGCCCAACTTCAAGGAGCCCAACTCCAAGGGACCCAACTTCAAGGGACTCAAATCCAAGGATCCCAACTTCAACAGCCCCAACTTCAAGGAACTCAACTTCAAGGGACCCCCAACATGTATTACCTTGGACAACCCATGACTCTGCAACAACAGCAGCAATCACAACCTCAACCGACTCCGCAACAAATGGTACATTCGAATCCCCAAATAGGGACTTTACCATTAAACTCGCAATCTCTTCCTCAACCTCTTCAACAACAACCTCCCGTGCAACCCATGCAGTTGCAACCCGGACCGAGTGAGAAATTTTTACAATTAAACTAAATTGCTAAATATTTTAATGAACTATTAATTTTTATTCAATATAGTATGTATATTCCTGAGATTAAATCTATATGGACGATTCAAGTGTATATTCGAAATTGTACTTTATTGAAATGAAAAATATATTTCTAGCTCCTCAGCAAATGGTACAGTCGAATCCCCAAATGGGGACTTTACCGTTAAACTCGCAACCTCAACCTATTCAACAACAACCGCCCGTGCAATCCGTGCAACCTATGCAGTTGCAACCGGGACCAAGTGCTAAAAAATCTTTTTTATTAAATTATTACAAAGTTAAAATATTTTTAAGTTTCTAATAATTATATTTCTTTAATTCAATATTTTTTTAATATATTCGGAATTGGCCTAATTGATGAAATTTATTAGCTTCTCAACAAATGGTACAGTCGAATCCCCAAATGGGGACTTTACCATTAAATTCGCAACCTCAACCTCTTCAACAACAACCGCCCGTGCAACCCTTGCAACCTATGCAATTGCAACCGGGTCCAAGTAAGAATTAAAAATCTTAATCTTTAATTAAAATATTATCACAATTGATTATTAATTTTCCATCAATCTATAAATATTTAAACTCTAATACATTTAAACTTTTTAATTCTCTTTTCGAAATTGGTTCATATTTAAAAAATAGAAAATGTCATTAGGTCAAATATACTCACAAGCGACATCAGCCCAGAGCCATCATCCAATGCAAATGCCTATTGGATTAGGTCAGGGTCATGTGATCGGGAATCAACCCCAACAAGCACAATTGCTTCAACAGTCAGGGCAGCAAGCCCAGATTCAGTCTTATCAAATGCAACAACCCCAAGCTCACCATCAAATGCAACAACAACCAGTCCAGCAAATTATCATTCCTCAAGCTCAACCCCAAGCGTCACCCCAACCCCCTCAAGCGCCTTCTCAGCAACCGCAACAACCCCTTATCATAAATCATATGAGTCAGGTAATTTAATTACAGTGATCAGATTAATTTTCAATTATAAATTACATATCTACACAATCTACAGATACAGAAGAAATCCTATTCAACTCTTTGTTTAGAGTTTATTATTCGATTCTATATTTTAAAACGTTTTCCTTGTATTTGAAAAGATTGAGTTGGGCGATCATTTGTTATTTTTTTCTTTCAGCAACCTACTTTTGTTGGAGAGACGAACATGTCTCATTCGTCAGTGAGTGATGGAATTAAGTCTGTTGAGATGAACAATATGAATAAGCAACCTAATGCAATGGACACTTCAAGTTCAAGTGTCCAGACTGCCACTAAGGGGCCTTCCGAAGAAGTCGTCCAACACCAGAGTAACGTCCAGATTCCTAATGAAGATTTTGTTGAGAGGTAAGCACATTCCTTAATGATGCAATATTTGACTAAATTTTAATATTTTTGTTCCGTCTATAAAAGACTAGACTTTCTTTTGATATTAGAGATTATTATAACCATAAGTATTTATGGGGCTTATTTGCCATTTACAAGCAGTATTAAATCTCTTGTAGATCTTTCCAAAGGCCTAGATTAATTCTCGTTTATGGGGAGTAGTTCAATTCTTTTGATTTGCTCATAATAAACAAGAAACATTTTTCATTTAATAATCGATTCGTATGTGTTATTGTATACTATTGATTTTGAATCGATGAATGTATTTTAAATCAATTTTTAACATTATAGTGCTTCGGAGACGAATACTGTCGCAATTGATAACAAGATTGAGCAGGCCATGGTAAGAGTCAATTTTAAATGTTTAAAATTTAAAAAATGGACATTCTTTGATCCAAAATGAGTTAAAGTTAACTAAAATGTTTAATTGATTTAGGACTTGGTAAAAAGCCATTTAATGTTTGCCGTCCGAGAGGAAGTTGAAGTTTTGAAGGAGAAAATCTCCGAGCTCATGGAGCGGATCACCCAACTAGAGACGGAGAATTTAATCTTGAAAGCCAACGCGACTCAGGAGACTCTTGCTCAATTGCAAGGGATCAATTCTTCTACGAACGGCCAGCCGCCGTCTAATCCAAACAATCCTTCTTGAATGATCACTTTTTCGGTTTCAGTGGATCTGAATATAAAGAATTATTTATTACTTAACCCGATTATTCACTCTTTTGCCATGCTGATCTGCCTGGAGGGAATTTGAACTGATTGCCCTGGACAAGCACTTTTGCGAACATATTATAGCTCTTGGCCAAGAAAATCATTTTTTGACATGAACATATAAATTTATATTAATTTTGAAAATTGTTTTAATTTGTCGTATTTGCAGATATGCCCTCAATGGATTAACCCTTTCCCAGCCATTGTAATTACGGCTAATTGCATTTAAGACACCCCATTGAACAGAGATTTTGCATTCACATTCCAAAAAGACTAATAAAAATGTTCATCTCTTACAATCTCATTTCATTGACTTGCCAATTAAATATCATCATAATTTTCGAGTGGTTCATATAATCTTGCACGATCATAAATATAGTAGGCATATTATATAATTAATATTTAGTTGCTTATATTATCATTTTTATCGGTGTCAACAACTTACCAGCAACCCTTTATTCATATCTTTATTAATAATTTTCTTACAGCACTAATATTTAAAATATTTTTTTAAATAAACGGTATTGATCAAGCTCATTAAAAATAAAGGATTGTAATAAATTATTATTTTCATCGTTTTGATTTAGAATTTATCTATCAAATCATAATGGACATGCCATGATTCAACTTTATTTTACATCATGATTATGATAATTTAAAATATACTTTAATAATGGGCCAATCGGCTATAAACTTATTTTGAATAACTTTGTTGGGTTTAATAAATATTTGTGGAAATTGTGAGAATCTAAAGGTGGTTGCCTTTTGATCCACGCGAACATTTGCATTTCATTTCAAATTCACTTTGAAGCATAGGAAAGCCGAAACGCCGACTTGCTGACTTGGACTGACTTTGGGCAGTCGAAAACGTTAAGTCCAATGACCCTTACAACTTTAAACAATTCATAATATTTACAAATAATATTAAAGGTCTGTCGATGTACTTAATCAAACTGTGAGGTCGGAGATTTATTATGGGTATTCTTGATCATTTTAAAGAATGCTCTAATCTTCAAGATTATCTTAAAACATTACCAAACCATATAAGGGATGATTTATTTAATTATCCTGCAGCTTCACTTGCTATTTTCCGGTAAGTAAAAATAATTAATATCATTCTTAATAGTGATATTATAGTTTATAAAATCTTCGATCCATTATATTTGATCTTTAATTGAATGGTGTTTTTATTAACAAAGGGAACTTCCACAATTGGCCCAACATTATGTTCTCCGAATTCTTTATGTGGAACAACCGATCCATCAAGCTGTAGTTGATTCATGGGCTTCAAAAAGTCACGTTAAGTAAGTTTTAATTATTCATCTATTCTGTTTAATGCATTTTTAATTATAAATCATGTTTAGAGAACACGTTGAATCGAAAGATGCTCTCACAGCACTCCGCGTTTGGAATGAAACCGCAATGCCCGGGGGATTGCCGGGCTGGGTTCTCAATCACAAATTCCGACATGGTCTTAAAGTTGCTCTACTTGGAGGGTATTTATTTAAAAAAATATACAGATAATTTCTCGCTTTTAATAAAATGAAATTCTAAGAAACTAATTTCAATTTAGGGGAACGCCTTGGTCAAATAGCAAAACTTTGGATATTGACAGTAAACCGAAGACAATAAAAGATTTGGACGCTTATGCTCTTCAAAGATGGGAAGCTCTTCTTCATTATTTGGCTCAGAAAGAGCAATCGAGTGATAGTGTCTCAGCAGACACCATAAGAACTTTAACGTCAGCAGGGCTAATGTAAGAGCTGTGTAAAAATATTTTTAATATCTAAATCATCTTTTAAAAGTGTAAATTATCAGTGGATGGATTTGTGTGTCTATCAAAAATTTTAATTATTCAATGTGTTCTTATATTTTAGGGAAATGGACGGAAATAGTTTACCCGCTATTACCAATGAAGGATTTCAATTTCTTCTCTTGGACACTGCTTCACAAGTTTGGTATTTTATTGTCAAATATTTGGAAATGGCAGATTCCAATGATTTGAAACTCGTCGAGTGTCTCTCTTTTCTTCTTGGTCTGAGCTTTGGAACGTTAGGGAAGGATTACAGCACTGAAGGCATTTCTGAACCTATGCTCCGTTTAATGCAAAATCTTAGAGAATTTGGTCTCATTTATCAAAGAACGGTAATAAACTCATGCTTTTATATCAAAACTTAATTAAAATATTACAAAACTTATGTATAAATAACTTGCATATTCCATATAAAATTATTAACTTCGTATAGTTTTAATTGAATTTAAAAGAAACAGTACTCCTAACTAATAACAAATGAAATTATTGTTTTAATAGAGAAAAGCTGGAAGATTTTATCCGACGCGATTAGTATTAAACTTTTTCTCTCGCCACAGAAGAGTTTCACTTGACACTGACAAGCACAAGACAGGGTTTATTGTGCTCGAAACAAATTATAGACTTTATGCTTACACTGACTCAGGTACTTATTTATTATATGTTTTAAATAATTATAGTCATTAATCATTATTAAGGTCAAAATTTTTAATTTGGATATGTTGTTTTAAGAGCTTCAGCTTGCGCTAGTTGGAATGTTCACAGACTTCTTATTCCGATTTCCTAATTTGACTGTTGGTGTTGTAACCCGTGAGTCTATAAGACAAGCGTTGAGAAGTGGCATTTCTGGTGACCAAATTATATCATTTCTTAAAATGCACGCTCATCCTCAAATGATCTCATCGTAAGAAAAATAACACATAATTTCCTTTAACTTTTACTCGATTTTGATGAATATTATTAAAGTGATTTAATTATCTTTTAATAATAATAATTTTTACTTCAAGGTCTGGAAATCCCCAGAATCCTCTTCCTCCAACAATTGTGGATCAAATCAAATTATGGGAACTTGAAAGAAATCGCCTTACCTTTACAGAAAGCGTTTTATATAATCAATTTTTGTCCCAAAGGGATTTCGAAGTTGTTCGCGATTATGCTCAGGAAATCGGAGCACTTTTACATTTTTCTGATCAAAAACGAACAATTATCGTTCATAAAAATGGCCATGATGATGTTAAAAAGTTTTGGAAGCGACATTCGAAAAGTTAATATTTTTTATTAAAAATTGTCTCAAAAATAACATTTATATCAAAGTTGTATTTTCAAATATCAAATCAACAATTTATTGTTTCAATGATCTAATAATTAATTTCACTTTCAAGCACACATTTTATGACTTAACGAATTTATATTAAGGATGTGATTCTTTTATTACCTACATTTTTAAGTAGTGGAAATAAAATTGAAATATAAAACATTTATTAATATTTGTAATGGCTTATTTACTAAATTCATTAATTTATTCGCGATACTGGTTTGTACACTAATGCATCGTTACCCGTTTTACATTTTTATCAAAAATATTTATAATGGTAGAAAACGAATAATATGGTAGTTAGGAATTTTGAAGAAGTTTTCCCTTTAAGTCTTGAACCTCTTTAGGCCATATCGTATTCAAGTGTATATTTGAGCTCAAATCCATCACTTTCTTTGCAATTGTAACGATATGGGGCGAGATTTCTTTAAGCTGGCAAATGACACCCACGTAAGAGCCTGCAAAGGTGAATTTTAATTAAACTTTATATTTGTATCACATAACTCGTAGTTAGCCAAAAAAGTTACAGTACAAGTCAATTAAACCTTTTTTAATGTTAGGATTTCTTCCTCCTGGTTTGCTCTCGTAGTCTTCAATGATCACCTACAAAAGTCAAAAACAGTCATTATCTAATCAAATAAATCTGAAAAAAATTCTAAAAAAATCATAATTCATAACATTTATAATAATTCCATTTACCTCTCCAGTTCCATCCGACAGTTTGAATCTCTTGATATTAGTTTCTGAAATGAGCGAGATTTCGGTAATCGTTCCTTGAAGCCAAACGAGAGACAGATCGATTTCAATTGAAGGAGAAAATTCCGGATGAGATAATCCAACTTCTTCTTTTTTATATTTGATTTTAAATGACATGTCGTTAGGAATGGCTCTTTTCAAGTCTGAAGCCATTAATTTGTATATGGAAAGTTCCATATTCTTAACTCTTAAAATGCTTAGCAATTAACACCTTTCCTTTTCGATCTGTCTTTAAACTTAGCTAAATGACAAATGATAAAATACACATGAAAGATAGGAAAACGTGAAGAAGGAAAGAGAAATTCGAATTTAGCCACATGATCTCCAATTGGTTCTGAGCTAACCGCCATAAATGCTCGTGTACTTTAACAAAGCAAGTGTGAAAGAAAGAGCAAGAGAGTGAAGACGGACAGACGATCAAAACGATTCACATTTAAAGTTAAATTAATACAGCAATTAAAGTTTCGTTAAACTTGATTATAATTACATGCTACGGATAATTAATTAATTGGAAGTTCTTTAAAAACACCTTTACACTCCAAACTCCAAATTAGGGTAAGTTTCATTCTGGACAAAAAGTTTTTAAATGTTTACATATATTTTGTAATCTAATGTAAAAATCTCTATCCATTTACCTTACTCTATTCATAATCGAGTTGTTCGTTACATCTTCGTCGGTCTTACCAATTTTATCCTCATTCCACCCAATCAAATATCATTTTGCTTAAAAATTGTAAGTTGTTTCGCAAATAAGGTATTTTGACATTCTATAATTAAATTCTTTATCGTCGTTTATTTGTAGGTGTATTGTTAGATGCATTAAATCTTCCCTTATTCCTCGTCTTGGCTTCTACCAATATTTGGGACTGTCTTTTAATAAAATTCCTAGTCACGGGTTCTTCTTCTTCGCTCGACTCATCCCGCTTTCCAATTGACTTTATGACCTCATTTTTCTCCTCAATTATCTCCCCACCTTTGCTCATCCCTCCACCCGCTTCACTTGCCAAGAAGTCTGGCAAAGACAATGAGACGATTTCAATCAAAGATCTCGCCCCTTCTGTGGGGCTCAATTCAGTCTGAGATCCGAATCTCTGCCTTGATCCTGAAGTCCCAGAAATAAGCGACAATTCATTCTCTGATCCGTATCTGTCAGTGGGAATGGGTGGTTCAACCGGAGAAGGATTTTTAGATTGGGCCACAAGTTCAATTTCTTTTTCTTCCACGATCAGTTCGATGCGTTCTAAAATGAAGTTGAGCATTTGGAGTATATGAGTCCCGGTGTTTTCAGGGTCAACTTCCCCGTGGAGCTCATTCTCCTTACAAATGTCCATTAACTTAATGGCAATTTGATCCAAGTTGGCATAAATGGTCTCAATAGATTTAAGCCCTCCATCTTTTTCCATTGACATTTCTATGATTTCTTTTTCAATGTGTTGTAATTTCTTGTCAAGTTTTTCTCTCCGTTGACCGCCGCTGTATTTTAGCTGATTCAGCTTATCCTCGAGGAATCTTTTCCGGAGTTTTACTTTCCGAACTTCTGATTGAATTTTTCCTTCGTCAATTGCCAGCGTCACTGCGTGGTTGCGCTGTTCTTGGAATCGAGAAACAATTAGACGAGGATCGGATTCTCCTGTCATATCTCGTAAACGGAAGTAAATGTCTTCAAGTTGATTTTGTCCCTTGCCTTCTGTTTCTATTAGACCTAAATCTCCAATTCCGAGTAGAACTCCTCCGGTCAATGAGGAATCGCGATGGGCCATGTGGAATTTGGGGAAACTCAATTTTCCACCAATTAATTCCATCTTGTCACGAATGTCTTTTAATTTTAACCTTGACTCGTAAAGCGTTCCTTCTCTTATTCCATATTCTTCTGTGGTTTCTTTTTCTATCTGTTATATCATTAAATTTTATAATCAACTCATATATCTGGTACACAGATCTACCTTTATAAAATATCAGCCTTTGTTTCCACAATGGAACTTTTCTCTCTTACTACAACAGTGGCGGCTGAATTGTAAATGCCAATCTGACCGGAATTTTTCCGAGATCAACGTGACGGAGAATTTTTTTAATTAAATCGATCGTTCTCGAGAAATCTGAGACAATGTGTCTTTTGGCAAGGAAGGGTTGTAAAAGTTGGCGAGTTTGAGTTAGACAAACGTTCATATGGAAACGTTTCAGTTCCCTCCCTCCGTTTGTGTTCGGGTCTGATATGTGTCCTATGGTCAAACATGAGATTTTAAAAGGTGTCTGGCTCCCCAAAGGTGTCTGCGTCAACACTTTGTAGGACAGATTGGAGCAAATGCCCAGCCAGGTAATCATGATTTTAAAGTGTCGATCGATTTAATTAAAAACCCTCAAGCCATTTAAATCACGGAAAGATTCTTTTCGGGTTGGTATTTTTAATTCATTCCACACTATTGTAGTAAGATTTAAAAGTCGATGGATTACAGAAATACACTGATATTTTATAACTAAAGACCAGCAATGGGCCCGTCTCCCGACGGTTTGGTCACTTCTATTAAAAACTATTAAATCTTACATCTGGAGACGGGCCCATTTCTGGTATACTTATAATATAATGTAAGTTTACATAATTTAAATTATGATTAATCAGCAAAATGTAAATTAGTTTTATGACCTCAGTTAGTTGTTTTCTTCCTAACATTTTTGCTTTCTTTGCATTTTTAATGATTTGACGTATCCGCATTTTCTCCTTTTCTTGGTTTTCAATTTCTTTCTCCAATTGCTTAATTTTCAATGCTTTATTAAAATTTTCAGTTTTGATTGTTTCAGTCATTGCTTTATATCTCACTCGAATGTTTTCAGCTTCTGTAATTTTCATTTGCATCAAAGCAATTCCGTTTTCTGTCGACTTTATTTCAGTTATTCTAAATTTAATTTTTAAGTTAAAGTTAACAGTTAAATGGTTAAGTTACTGGCTTTTTAAAGTTTAACCATGTTAATTTTTAATACCTTGGGTCTTCATCGCCTTTCCCAGATCTTTCCCTCTCTAAATATTCTTTATGTTTCTTTGCTTCCTTTTTCTTTTGGTCTAATTTCAACACCAATTGTTTTTTCTCGTAGACCACTAAATTTTTCTTATTTTTTAAATCTCCGTTTTTATCTTCGAGAATTTCGGTTGTCTGTTCGTAAGATTTTCCTTTGAAAATGAAAGCTTTCTTGTCATTTTCCCATTTAGGGCTAATTAAGTGAAAAAAGTCTTTTGTCTTCTCTTTAGCTTTAAGTTCATCTTTCACAATTGCAATTTTCCCTTTTAATTCGACAATTTTCTCTTTGTTCTTTTTTAAGAATTCTTCATTTGATTCGTAATTTGCTCTTTTTTCTCCTTCTACCAAATGGATTCTTTTCTTTAGATAGGAAATTTCATTGTAAATTGCACGATGGCTCTCTGAGACAAAGATATTCTCAAATGAATTTGATCTCACTTTTTTCGGCATTGTAATTTTTTGCAATTTTATATAATATTAAAAGTAAATCTAGATATTTGACAGTTCAGTATAAACTAAAATTGTTTTATCAATAATCGATTCCTTTTCATTGGAAAGTTACAAGTTACAATACACCCTACATCTTTATGAAAATGATTATAGAATTTTATTGACCAAACATTAAATACAATTGAACCAGAGATGTAAAAATATGTAAAGCTAAAAATTTCATAAAAGTCAAATTCATTTAAGACACTCGAGGATACACCTTAGATTAAATGTAATTAAACTATAGTTCACTCACTGGGAATTTGCGCTTGAGTTATACATTGGCCCATCATGTGCACTAATAAAAATTCTCCGTTTAGTTGGTAACAAAATTTAAATAATGCAGATGCAGGGGCTATCCTATAACTAGAGCACAAATTCACTGTGAATGAACTATAGGTAAAACGTTAAAATATTTAATGCTTTTATATTTTTTCATTGCAGAATTATCACAATGCCTGCACCAAAGCGCCCTGGTCAACGTCAAGCCACGGCTTCATTCCAAGTGAAGCGGCCACGTGGTCGGAAGAAGAAGAGCCTGGACGAGTCCGACGACGATTCCCAGAATGCGAACATGATTATGGAAGACGATGAAGAAGACATCCAAGGGCAGTATGTGGAAGAAGGTGGAACCTACATTGAAGACATTTACATTCCTCCTCGCATGGCCCATACCGAACCATCCAAACAAGGTGAACGGCTCGTAATTGAGAAAATCGTCTGCGAGAACTTTAAAAGTTATGCCGGAGTAAAAGAAATGGGCCCTTTCCACAAAAGCTTCTCTGCCATCGTGGGACCAAATGGAAATGGAAAAAGTAACATCATTGACGCCATGCTTTTTGTCTTCGGCTACCGTGCGGCCAAAATCCGATGTAAAAAAGTATCAGTCCTCATTCACAAATCGGAGCTTTTGCCGAATCTCCGTTGGTGTGCAGTATCGGTCCATTTTGTCAAGATTGTTGATAATGGGGAAGACGACGGGGTTTTGAACATCATTGATAAATCTCGGATTATTGTCCAAAGGGTTGCAGATGTGAGCAACAACTCCAATTATTACCTTCAGGGGAGAAAGGTCAAATTCCAAGATGTAGCGGCTTTTTTGAAAGAAAGTGGAATTGACATCGTCCACAATCGTTTCCTTATTCTGCAAGGAGAAGTTGAGTCGATTTCCCAATTGAAGCCAAGAGCGACGAATCCGTTGGAACCGGGCCTTTTGGAATTTCTTGAAGAGGTCATTGGATCGCGGCGGTATTTGAAATGTCTCGTTGATCTTCAAAACAAAGTGGAATCTCTTGATCAAGAAAGAGACGAGAAACTCCAGCGGGTGGATTTGGTGGAGAAAGAGAAAAATAACATGAAGGAGCCGGTGAAGAAGGCAAAGGAATTCTTGGCTGATCAGAATAAGAAAACTCGATACCAACATCAATTGAGTCAGGTCATGGCTCATCACTCGGCAATTAAGAAGGATGAAGTTGAGTTGGAGAAAAATCACCTTCAATCACAAATGGATACGATTCTTGCAAGACTCTCTGAAATCAAAGAGCACAGCAATAAACGCAAAGCTGAAGTTGCACAATTAGAAAAAGAATATAAAAAGTTAGAATCTGAATATTTGACCCAAAAGAGTGCTTTTGAAAAAGCCAATACGGAGCATATTAAATGTCAGCAAAAGCTTAAGACTCATAATGAGGAACGGAAGAAACTCCAAAAGAGCATTGTCAAATGTGAGATGGAACTGAAGGAACTTAAAGATCTCCCAGAGAAAAATGAATTTGAGATGAAGAATGAAAGGAAGAAAATGGAAGAGCTTGAACTTCTTGTGAAAAAGAAGGAAAATGCCATTGAGAACGATTTGAAGTCTTTGAAGGAAGAGTCGGAAAAAGTTGCCAAGAGGAAAGAAGCAGCAGCGAAAGAATTTACTGGTTTGAGCAGCCGTTGGAACAAAGTAAAGAAAAATGCAGAATCAGCTGCAAAAGAACTCAACGATTATATCAATACTTACACAGAAGAAAGTGCCAAGTTGGAAAAGATGAAACAGGAATATGAGGAAATGAAGAATGAGATTATAAAGAGACAGAAGAATGATCGAAGCTCGTTAAATAATAAGATGACACAATATGCAGAGAAAGTGAGGGAGATCATCGAGAGGAACAAAGCTACGGAGAGGAAAATCGAAGTGAAAAAGATTGAAGTTGATGAAGCGAGCATGAGATTCCATGAGGCAACGAAGTCAATGCAAGGGGCTGAGAACAGTGATCGAATTCATACTGCTTTCTTTGATGAGAAAAAGCAAGGCCGACTTAATGGTAATAAATCTATTAATTCTGATACTATTTATTATTATTATTATAACATATTTATTAAATTATAACAGTTATTTATTAGTTTGTTTAAAGTCATATTTTTAAATCTCATGTTTTTATTAACAGGGCTTTATGGAAGGTTTAAAGATTTAGTTCAAATTCCTGAAAGGTACAACGTGGCTGCAACCATTTCCACCAACATGCTTGAATATTGGATCGTTGATAATGACACAACAGCCTCGGAATGCATTAATTTTTTGAAAGCTAAAAATCTTCCTTTTCAAACCTTTGTGTGTTTGAATAAAATGGAAAGATATTCGAGACAGATGAAAGAATTTTTTGAATGTCCAAAGAATTCAGAAAGGATTTTCGATTTGCTCAAGATAAGTAAAAAAGAACTCGCCCCTGTTTACTACAAAGGCTATTCGAATACTCTTGTTTGTGATGATTTGGATATTGCTCAAACTGTGGCTTATGGAAAAGTTCGTCAACGAGTGGTGACCCTTGATGGATCTTTGATTGAAAAGACGGGTAAGTAAATTTTTTACTAAACCAAATAATCACATTTACATTTCATAATTTTGTGAATTATTAGATTTTTTCTATATTTTAATTAATTTGTTTAATATGTGAATTACAGATTTTATGTTTATGTAATTTGCCAAATAAAATTACTTTTAATATGAATTTAATATTTTCTTAGGATCAATGGCTGGAGGTGGAAAGCAAAGAATTATTGGGAGACTCAACACTGGTTTGAGTAAGCGATTATCATCTTCCCAAGTGAGCCAAGAAGATTTGGCAAAAATGAAGAAAGTATACGATTATGTCTCGAAGCAATATGAGGAACTTGTAGCTGAAAAGAATAAGTTAGCCGAAGAACAACACAAGTACAAAAAGGAAATCACCGACATTGAACTTCTCAGCAATAATTTCAAATCCGACACTGATGCAATGAAGAATCAGATGCCACTTAAGCAAAAACGACTCAAGGATCAAGAAGAGAAAACAAAAAATGCTGAAATTGACGAAAATGTCTTGCAACAGAAAAAGGACCTTGCTGAGACAATGGAGAGAAATCGTGAAGAACTCAAGAACGTGTATGAAACGGCTGAAAAAGAAATGAAATCAATTCAATCTCAATTAAACGAATGTTTAGTTGACAAACCTGCAAAGCTTCGAGCTCCAGTTCAAGCCACAATCAAAGAATTAGAAGCCTCGAAGGCTAAAATAAATAAATTAACTGTAGATATTCGGAACGCGTCTCGAAATACGATCAAAATTACAGAAAAGTTAGAAGTCGAGAAGAAGGAAATTGAAAGCATCGAAAGGAGCATGGATAAATTGATGGAGAATAAGAAAGAAATTGAGGCGTCTTCACCTCCGTTAAAAATCAGAGTTGGTGAGCTCAAAACGGGAGTTGATGAAGCAAAGACAAAGATAGAAGAGCAAAAATTAACCATGAACGAATTCAGCACCGAGGAGAATTCTTTGAAGAAGCAGCAAGTGAAGATAGACAATGATTTGGGGAATATTTTGAAGAAATTCCACGACTTGCAGAATCGGATTAAAAGTTATTTGGAGAGTTTGAATAACTTTGTGCTTAAGGAAATCCCTGAAGAGGAAATCCAACCTTTTAAGATTTATGAAAAAGAGGAGATTGAGAGAATGAATCCTAAAGAGATTGAAAGCAAGATTAATAAATACACTCAGAAATTGAGTCACGAAGCTCCGAATCTTCTCATTTTAGAGGAATACAAAAGAAAGGTAATTTCTGAAACTGAATTTGTTGAGCAAATTTTTAAATTAAACTTTATTAAACATATGTTACCTTATTTAACTCAGTTCATTATAAGAGATTGTGAAGTGGTTTAGTGGATTACTTTATTCTAATGGTTTAGCTATATTTAATGTATACATATTTATAGTATGTTGGTTTTATATAAGATTTAATAAAAATCTCATTTTGTTTAGGTTCAACAATACCTTGAACGAGTTGAAGAACTTGACAACGTGACCATAAGGAGGGATAAATTCCGAGATGGATTTATGACAGCCACTGCCTACAGATTGAGCGAATTCATGCATGGATATTCAATTATTTCCGCAAAAGTGAAGGAAATCTTTAGGATGATCTCAATGGGAGGAGATGCGGAGTTGGAACTTGTGGATTCGACTGATCCATTTGTTGCTGGAATTGAATACCAGTGAGTAACAAACTTTATAAATTATTTATATTTTACTTAATTTGATTTTTTAAATGACTGACTTTTTCAGAGTTCGACCAAAGAATAAAACTTGGAAAAAGATCTCTAATTTAAGTGGTGGAGAAAAAACTCTCTCGTCTCTCGCTCTCGTATTTGCTCTTCACCATTTCAAACCATCTCCATTTTATGTAAGTTTTAATTTACTAAACTTATTATATGTTTATCCAAAGTACTTCACAGAGTATTTCAATTTTAATGAACATTAAAGGTATAAATTAGTAATATTCATAATTGATTATTACAGGTAATGGATGAAATCGATGCTGCCTTGGATTACAAAAATGTTTCAATCATAGCCAATTACGTCAAGGTATGTTTTAATTTAATTTCTTACTAATTATCTGTTCCAGGAACGAATGATTGTGTAATTCTATCTCATTTTATTAAAATTCCCTTTTTGGATATTTTAGGATCGTACAAAGTTTACCCAATTCATAATCATCTCCCTTCGATCGAATATGTTTGAATTGGCTGATAGTTTGATTGGAGTTTACAAAGTGGACAACATGTCTTATTGCATGCACATTGGAGTCTCCAGAATTATCAAATCCGCCTTGATGGCGCAACAGGCTTTGGAGAAATCACAACAGAAGCGGATCGAATCCACCGAGTCACAACCACCGCAAACCATACCCGAACGGATAATTGAAACAGTTGAAAGTTAATTTACTCGTTTCGAAATTATATTTACATTACACTATTATTATGAATTCTATCTTCTTTGAACTTGAGGTAAATGATTCTTTTAGAAAGATTTTTTAAATGAGGCCTTCTTTAGTATTTAATTTTTAATGGTAACTTTATTTACATCTTTCTATAATAATTAATTAAAGTAAATCTTAAGTAGGAGTGTCTTTAGAGTTTTAACAATTAATTCGTAAAATGATTTTAAAACATACACATTCATTCTTTTCTTAATTAAATAAACACTGAACAATTACAATACTGTTGATACTGAGTCACGGTCACGATCATTCTCTTCGTCCGCCAATGTAAAAGTGATTTTAATGTCGTTTTTTTCATTTGGAATGTTCTCGTACGAAGCTACATGTATAATAAATTAAAAATTAATTTAATGGGTAGAGTAAAAATAATTTGTATCAATTTAAAATCAATTTGTATTAATTTAAATACGCTTTTCCATTAAATTAAAGCAACTCGATAAATAAAGTGTTTATTATAAATATAAAGTTATAAAGAGTGATTTTAACTGTAGATTGTATTGGTATTTATTTTCTAATTAAATTTTCTTATATAAAATTAATTAACATATAACAATGAATTCTAAATGAATAAATCATTTGTACCTTCAATGAGATCTTCTAGCTCGTATTCAGTCATGCAGAATTTGAATTCAATTCCACCTGATTGCATTATTCCTGACAATATCCTGATGATCGATGGTTTCACTCTCCATAAAATAAGCTCTTGTTTTCTCTCTTTAAACAACATTATCAAATCTCGCATTCCCTGTTAAGGCATATAAAAATATAAAGCATTGAGCGATTAATTGGCATTGACTTATCTGTTTTCATTTTGGGTATAATCAATTATAGAATTTTTATATTTTTTGTTAATGATTAAATTTTATTATTATTATTGTTATTATTATTAATTGGATAAAAAAATTGAAAATGAATTTAACCTGCCCAGCAGTAAAATCTACGAATTGAATATGTTGGCAATCAATAACAAGGGGGATTGTATTCTTTCCCCATGTTGACCCTGATTTCATCACCACATAACGGATGTATTCCACTGATGGGAACACAAGAGATCGGTCCAATTCAATAAGGATGAATTCAGTGCCAATTCGGGTCTGTAAAATTGCACGTGATTAAACAATAACAATAGTCCATATTATACTGTAGGCAATCCTTAAAAACTTTATTTATGTAAACAGTTGTATGATGTAAAAATAATCTTTTATGAACAAATTATTCGGAGTTTAATAAATACCTCGCCCCGATTGACTCGAATTCCTGGTCGAGCTGCGTAGTAAAGAAGGAAGACAACAGAGATAATGAACCCGATCAAAATACCAAATTCAAGTCCAACAAAGAGACTCACGAAAAACGTCACACCCCAAGGGATCAAATCCATTTCTATAAAAAAGAAAAACTTGATATATTCCCATATATTTATAAATCCCATTAAAATTAAAATATTGTTTATTGGTAATGATTTAATGATGACATGAGATAAAATCTGTGCATTTGGAGCCTACATTTATTATAAAAACGAGGAAAAGAGTTTTGTTACAGATACAGATCTCTATGTATAAATTATGTATTATAGCATGTGCATATTTAAGCAGATGGGGATTAATAATTAATTAGTTAGTTGGAAATTACTTTTGCTTCTCCACATAGGATAGATGATGTCGAGGTCGACCATGAAAATGACTGCACAGACGATGACGGCAGCCAGCCCAGCCTTTGGTATAAACATGAAGTAAGGAGTGAGGAACGCGAGAGCCAAAATGACGAGGACACCAGTCACGAGCCCTCCGAGTGGCGACTCGGCCCCTGAGGCATGGTTCACTACCGTACGAGAAAAACTTCCGGTCACCGGAATGGAACTGAAGAACGACCCAAGCAAGTTGGAAAATCCAATTGCCAACATCTCCTGCGTCGCGTCGACTCGAGTCGTACCAGCAAAAGCCTTCGCAATCGTAATGTGTTCCATGATGGCTACAATCAACCAAAAATATTTACAAACTTATGCCAATTCACACAATCGTTTAAATGACAAGAGCATTAAATGATTTTAATGCCAACGCACCTAAAAGGGGAAGTACAATCAATGCGGAAGAATCGCTTTTGATAAGTTTGGAGAGTGAATGTTCTTCAATTTCATTAATCCCACTTGAATTATTTTCAGTAGTGAATTCAAAAGGTGGCAATTTGAATTCTGGCAAGCCTGGGACAATGTCACCTGCAAGAATCACATTAATTAAATATGAATTATTAATTAATTGGATAGTAGTAAAATTAATAATAACTAAAAAGTTTAGTTTGCGCATTAATAAATCTTACCAACAATTGCAACAGGGGATGGATGTCCTATAATTGTAAAAACAATTGTGCAGGTCACAACGACAATTGCACTCCTCGCTGTTGACATAAGCCATAAGAATTTGTCCAATCTGGGAGCATGTTTTGTAATGCATTTTAAAGCAGGTTGGATTTTCTGTTCAAATTAAAAAAACTGCATTATTTTAAATTTTTTATACAAACCCGTAAAAATTTAGAAATTAGTTAAAATTTACTTACTAATTAAATTTATAAGTATATAACCAATAATAAAAGTTAATTAAAATTAACCATTAGGAATAAAAGGAGAAGAATGCAAATGAGACTGAGCAGCGTGTCTTCTATCTTCAATTCAGTGATGTGTTCAACCGTTCCAGTGAGCGTGTCGAGGAAGCCAGTGGCTGGGAAATTCAATCCAAGCAAAGGTTTAATTTGAGTTGAACAAATGGTGATAGCCGCCGCGGAAGTGAATCCACTGATGACAGGAGTTGAGATAAAATTAACAATAAATCCTGAAATAATTAATTTATTATTTATAATTTAATGGCCATCTCTGAACAAAAACTTTTAAATGAAGTTATTTTTAAGCAATAATTTACTTAATCTTTATAATTGCTAATGGGATTTTACCTAATTGCAGAAGCCCCATCCCAAGGGTCACAAGCCCAGTGATGAAACAAAGTAAAACAGCATATTCAGGAGGTTTCCCAACAGTATACGACAAAGTTATGATTGCCTTCAAATTTACCAAACTAATTAATTAAAATGCCGCAATTATGAGAAAAATAATTTTTTACCGTAATGGCTGTTGGACCTAAAATAAACAAAAGCTAAATAAGTAACAGTTTCAATTTTCAACGAATAACATTAATACGAAATCTCAATATAACAATCCAATTTAGTTTACCAATTGTGATGTCTTTTGTTCCTCCAAAAATTATATAAACGAAGCATCCAACAAATCCAGAATATAATCCATACTATAAAAATAAGCTCTTTTAGGAAAAAATCAGGAGCTTAAAAAATTACATTGGGCACATAAACAATTGTACAGATATGTCATTTAATATGAATGCATGCAATCAATTTAAAAGTGAATCTTCATTACGTAAATGCAATGATCGGGATTACCAATAATATTAAAAAAATGATCAAACTAGTTTTACCTGCGGTGGGAGTTCGGCCACTGTGGCGTAAGCTAGTCCTTGTGGAAGAATCGTCAGTCCCACAGTGAGACCCGCAATGATATCTGATATTAACTTGGCTATGGTGTATTGGGAAAGCCATGCAAAAATAGGGAGTTTCCTATGGAGAATCTTTTTTCGGAAAGTTCGTCTTTTAAAATCTGCAAAACACCCAACGGGTTCATCTTTAGGGATGGGAGAACAAGAAATAGATTTGGAGTTTTCTTCTTTGGACACAAGGCCGGTTTGGGAAATTGACAAATTATTGGCCCCAAAATTAAAGGAGGAAAGTGAGGGAGAACGAGAAAGATTGGAGAGGCTCGAAGAACTAAAACTCCGAATTAGCTCTGTTTTCATTTTCTCTGGTTCCCAATGTTGATGCTGTAAAGGGAGAAAAGCACACAAACTTAAAACAAAAAACTTAATAATAAAATTATAAGAATTAAAAAATATTAATTAATTTATAAAAAATAATGTTAATTAATGCAAATACAAATAAAAATTTATAAAAATTAAATAATTAAACTGATTATAATAAATAAATTACAATTGACTCTGTGATGATTTTAAATTTAATTGCTTTTTAAAATAGAGTTAAACGAGTTACGCACTCGAGGTTCTAAAGCAGAGCTATGATGGAAAATAAATAATAAATACAAGTGTGGAGGTTGTGGAGAGGCTTTGGGGCCGCCAAAGATTAAAAGAGTTTGGAAAGTACCTAATGGAGAATCATCACTTTTATACGGAGATTTTTTATAATAGAGATTCTGGGATATCTGATGGTCCTAATTTTGCCATCACAAATTCCGAGAACTCATATGAAGGATAGGTGGATGGAATCAATGCAGTCGTCACGAGGAAGACAAGTTCCAATGTTTTAATGTTTATGACTTAATGAACAGTGCGCATTTATGTGTTCTCCAATTAGATATATTTTGATATACCTGCAGTTGGTAATAAAACCATTGATGGGAAAGAATCCACGGCGAACAAATGAATAAATAAATTAACACATGTAAAGATCCCTCGCTCAAAGATAATAAATGATCCTTTCAATCTCCTCCTTGTTCATTCGGAATACATGTAAAAATTAATAGGAAGTGATAATGGAACTCGCAATTGATAACAAAAGATTTCTTTTGAAATTGATATTTACTTTTAAGAAGATTTGATTAGCAATATGTTATTTAATATCAAAATAATCAAAATTCCTTGATTTCTATATGACACAATATTAAACATTTGTATTAAATTTTATTATTTAAACTATCAAATGAACTATTTGTATGTATGTAATAATATTAATGAATGCATTCTTATTAAGCCTAACCAATTTGATCTAAAAAAAGGAAAAAGTAGGGTAGAAAATATTTAAAGCGAACTTAATTCCTTACTCAGAAAACAATTCGACAATTATTAATCGATTCATTATTAATTAGTTAATAAGTATTAAAATCTAGCCAAATTAAAACAGAGCATTTTGTTCAAACATTTAATATAATTTACCATTATTTATTATTACTCTAAATAAGCAATGTAAATAATACTTAAATGCATTAGCTCCATTTAGTGAAAAAAATATTTTGCATTACCAACATGTTACAACAAATATAGGCAATCATAATTATATTGTAAATATAAAGCTATTAAATTAGTGCAATTGATATTGATAATTTATTTTCATTGTAAAGTATTTAGGTACACACTTTTGCATAGAATTGATACATGCAAATGTTGTGTAAACTTATTGGGCAAAAACAAAAAATATCAACTAAGCTTATAATCTCCCCTAATAATCTTATGAATGTCATGAATTTTTTCAAATAGGAATATGCATGTCAATCTCGAACATCCGGGATTAACTTTAAAAGTTTGCTGAAGATAGAAATTTCTATTGTTGGAGAAATATATTTACACAAGATGGATGATATGTGATATGTGTATAGAGATTATAGAGTACTGCAACTGTACTTATTTAAACAAAGCATTATCGTTTGAAAACATAAAATGGTCGAAACACTTACATCACGTTTAAGATGAAACCAAATGATCAAATTATTAGGTATATATGATGACAACAATTTCTCCTAAAATAATAATTCCAGCAATTGAATTTTAGCGATTTTAAAAAATAAATTAAAAGAAGTTCAATCTAAAAATCACGCTGAAATGTTTCTGAGAAACCGTTTAATTATCTCAGAGTATTTAATTGAAATTAACAAGCTTTAACAGTTTTTTTTAAAATTTAACACCTTTCACAAGTTAGGAATAAGTTAAATATTTAACAAGTAATTGTACTTTGAAACTACTCACGCCCAATGCTATTGATTGCGTCTCGAGACTACACAAATATTTAACCAAAATAAAGTTAACAAAAATAGTTCTCACCTGATTAAACTTCAATAGATTATCATTTTTGGTTTAATTATGGTTGAATAAGTAGAAAATGAGTCATAAGATCGTCATTTATTTGTTTAAATATTATAGAAAAATTTTTATCACATTTGTATTAACCCATCCAGATGGTTTTTATTTTAATGAAATAAAAAATAGGAGTATTTTTATAATGGCACAATAAAATAATAGAAAAAACAACCATTTAGATGATTTAATGTTCATAAAAAAGTTAAGTGTGGTTGAATAAATGGCCCTTT
Source organism: Neelides folsomi (assembly GCA_034687125.1). NCBI lineage: Eukaryota > Metazoa > Arthropoda > Collembola > Neelipleona > Neelidae > Neelides > Neelides folsomi. The sequence goes on along the minus strand of JAQGBZ010000146.1, from coordinate 18,806 downwards.
TCCTCATTTAACTTCATTCCAAAAATGATAAACGCAATAATTCTACAAAATATCAGTGCTTTAAAAAGCCTTATTTACTTCATTCTTACTTTATCCTACCTCAATTACGCATAAAATTTAATTTAGATCGCATTGTCATCAAGGTAAAAGGATGTAAAGGTCGGTCATTATGTTATTTATTTCATTATGGACCATATATTATTTATAAGTTATTATAAGGTAAACAGATCCAAGTCTGCGAATTCACAGCATGGAATATACATAAAAAAATTGAATATTAAATTTGCATGTAATGCACTTTAAATTGAAATCTAATAAAATGCACAATTTCCAATATTACATAATTATGTGAATTAATATTCGTGCATAAAGGTAAAAAAGAACAATCATGGAAAATCACAAGCATACACACGTGATTAAGCAAGAGCATCAATTAGATAAATTAGATTATAAGGAACATTTTTATTAATTCAAACATGAATAATCCAATAATTAGTTTTGATGATAAAACATATTTCATAATAATCCAACTTTTTGTTGCATATTGAAGAGAGCAATATCAAATGACGAGTTCAATTCTCTTTTTTCGGAATTTACGAGTAAGATAAATCTAGTAGATCAAATGTTCCGAAAAGACCTAGGATTTAATATTTATTACCAGTTTCAAAACCAGTTAAATGATCCCCCGAATAGTATATCAAAATAGCTAATTTTAATGATGAACAAAGGTATGGAAGAAGCAAGATTGGCTACATTTTTATACACGTGTGTTTATGCGTTTCCGCAAGGAATAATATGGCAATGACATCTAATATACGTAATTCCCAATATCACATGCATTCTTAAAAAGACGTCCGAGTAAAAAAAATCCATCTTATCAACAAATTATTATTATACGGATTATTTAAGGCAATGAATGATAACTCAAAACTCAAAGTATAAAAAAAGTATCAAATTGGTTGTGAAATATCCTTATTTACTAATATTTATTACTTTTTTATTAGCTGATATCAAATTAATCCTTTTAAGATCTGCTTATATTGCAAAATCAAAAGAATGAATGAATTAATAAAATCATGAAAATTTTAACTTTTACTATCTTTATATCGATATTTACATAGTATGTGCAAAGTGCTAATTTGTATTTTGCATGCTAATCAGAAATAGATACATAATTATGTATATTTAAATGATAAGGTTTATATTTATATATCTGTAATAAACGTACAATTTGTCCAATTGCATAATATTATTTTATTTCCAGCAAAAGTAAATCAAGGAATGTTTTCACTTTCGTATTTATCTACCACTGTTTTTAACGAAGATCCTCAATGTCAAATTAAAACTGAATGAATGGACATTAATATAAATTAGAATAAAATGAATCAAAGATTTCTAAATAAAAATGATTAAAAACTCTACGTAAATATTAAAAAATAGTAGATTATATAGTGGATTATTCCTATTATAATTAATTCCTATAATGTACTAATATATAATGTATATTATGTATTGGTATATTGTATAATAAATATTACAATGACTAAATTCATGTTTGACCTACATGTTTAAAGACTCACCTTAACAATTTCCATTGAGAAGATTTTCATTTTTGTTTGCTCATTCATTTAGGAAACTAATCCATTTATGTAATCTAATTGTTTGAGCTCCTCGGATTTTGAATATTACGGTCCTTCCATTTAACCCTTTAACGGACCAATTCATTAACCACTAATTGAGCCATATAATAGGGTGAAGTAGAAGACGAAACGCGGATTTATTATCAAATGGAGAATCGCTGTTTAAAAGCATCATGGGTCGAACGGGCTTTTTTCTCCTCATTTTGTCACTTGTACTGTGTGGGATATCAGGGTCTAAGAAGCAAAAACTGAAGCGGAAGGATGTCGACTTTACAGCCAAAACCTATCCTGACCCGTTTGGAATAGGGAAGATTGATCCGGAAGTGATGGAAGTCACTTCAGTGTCTATGGTCATTCTCCCTTTGGTTGTCTTCACCATTGGCGTCATTACCATTCCCGCTGCCTTTGTCATGATCTTCCTATTTGTCATCCCTTTGATTGTCCCTCCTGAGTCGGAAGGAAGAAGTCTCCGGATTCATCAACCATTACAATGTCTACAGAGGATCTCATGCGAAGTGTCAAATACAAGGATTGGGAAACAATTGGGGTCCTGGGTTTTGAGGTGAGTTTGAAAAAACAACAACAACATGGTCAGTAAATACGCAAATAAGAGTATTTTATGTATTTATACTAATTCAATTTTTATATTACTACATCTAATTAAAATGTTGTAGGAAAACAGGAAGTTCTTTGGCGAGGAAGTTGGAGAGTGAGAAGGTCGACAGTTTGGAAACAAATAACAAGACTTGCAGTGACAAATTTGCATGCCATCCAGGAGAAGTTTTCAAAAAAGCTTTTAGGGCCATTTTCACAAATTATGAATTATTAGGGATTGGATTGAACTTGTTATCATACAATATATAATTATTTCCAATGTGTTCGACTAACTTTAAGGAAATTTGGGTTAAATTGGACATAACTTCTTTTATATGAGGGAATCCAATAAATGGAATCTCAAATAATTTTTTTCAAATGCAAAGATGACAATCTGAGAATTCGAAAACATCAACAGCTAGAAATGGGCTGCGGGAACGGAACAACTGAAAAACATATCATAGACGCAATAAATAAATAATTTTTTCCATTTATTTTTGTTCAACTTTTTTAAAAAATTTCCTATTTAACATACCTACAAACTATACTTACTATAATTGTGTTGTTGATTATAAATTGTTCAACTTTTTATCAGAGCTTAAGCCAAGAGCTCAATTTAATTGTTTGACATTTAGATATAGATATAGTGTGTCTCAATTGACGGATTAATCAAACGTGTTGTAATGTGGGGAGTGGGGAGGGTGTTTAGAAATCAAGTTCAATCCAGGAAAAAACGAACAAAACATTTTACGACGACACGAGTAGAGAACTAGACAATCATTGACATTCATTTTAGTTCATTGCCAGATAACTCAACACTTTTGATCTTTTATTTAATGTAGAATTATTTAAACAATAAATAAATGCTTAAATATGGGCTAATTAAATTATTTTTAATGATGAAAATTTAATCTTTTTTCACATATTAATTAACAAAAACTAATATGTATAAACGAGGAGTTTGCTAAAACATTCATCAATAGAAGATGGAAAACGATTTAAAAGTGTCAGGAAACAAATGTACCTAATATATTGTATATGCTAAAAGATCAAGTTAGCTGTTATATTAATTTACCGCTTTGTGAATAATGAAAATGAATAAATGCTAATATGTTTAATAATATTTACCAGTAGCAATTTATAATACAGATTATACCAACTTCTTTTAAATATAGAAGCAATGAAAATGAGTTAGTAACTTAGAAAATTTATCAAATAAACAAAAAATGGATTTCGAAAAATGAAATTCAATGAAATTCAAATCTTTTTAACTTTAGAAAACATTGCAGGAATACCGAGAATTGGGTTTTTTATTTAAAGAATTAAAAGCTTTTGTTTATTTGAGAAATTTCCTAAGAAAACTCATTTTCATTACTCCTATATTTAAGAGAAGTTGGTATAATCTGTATACAGATACGTATGTATAACCAGATGCATACATACATAAGTAACTATGCTATACTACTATTAAATATACATATGATTTGAGGTAAACATAAACAAATAAAGACTTATCTTCAGAATGGACCCATTTTCCTTGAAATTGAAATCGAATGACATGAAAGGTTATGATGACTTTTATACTTTTACTTTATTTGTTTTCGTATTGAATAATTAAAATATAGGTACTTTCATATGCATAAAATTGCACCTGAATTACATGCAAGAGGAAATTGATGATATCTGATATTGTAAAATACAATAAAATAATACAATGAGAGACAGAAGACTCAATAACATCAAGAACCTTTTAATATAGTACAGATACCATATTACAATAATTCATTTTCTGTTTACTTTCTTGCAAATTAACTTATAATGAATAACGGTTTATTATGCCAAACATGCCTGCATATTTAGTGCGGTATTTTTAATTAATAAATAATAATTAAAGATTTATTACCATTTTATTAAGTAGGTTTATAAATTCCAGTGATTTTATCGAAGTGAGTTATTTTCTTTTAATTGATCCATTCTGCTAAATTTACAGATATCTCATATGACTTGTGAACATTGAAGTGCCGCATAGTCCGTGAGGAACTATTGTCACAATTGTCACTTTCAAAGCTCATTTATATGTACAGATACTTGTATTTATATTGGAAAATGTTTGATTGGTTGTATCAAAAATCTAATCGATTAAGCGTAGATCGCTAAGTATTTACTTATGGTTAGATAAACACTATTATGATTTTTACTTTACAATTCTGTCAACTTGAGTTTAATCATAATACTGGAGAAAACTCGTATTAATTGAGATAATCTCACTACGATTTATATTATTCATAATCAATAAATTATTAATTGTATATATTGAAAGTTTGAAAGTTTTGATTGGGGAATTATAGTTTTTATCTCAAATGTCACACCAATTTTCCAAACATGATTCAATAGCTGAATATTTCTCTTGGAAATTGTTGTTCAAAGATCAATTTCAAAAGAGTTTCGAGTGTTTTCACACAACGACGTTTCATAATTCTGAATTTTTCATTAACAAGTTATTTTACTACGAAATCATTGCCATTATCCAATCATTTAATATTGTAATTTTGAGAATTTTGTGAGAAAAAATTTTGCACAAATATACTAAAAATTTATTGAATTTGTATATTATTAAATTATCAAAATGAATAAGTTTATATAAAAAACGTATATTACCACTATTATGTATCAAGTCGTATCAATGTGTAGGACATGGAAAATTTTATTAACAGAAAATCAATTGTTTATATGTAATGTAATGAAAGATAATTTAATGCAAATTATTGTATTTACTATAAAGCTATCACAAATTCTAATCATACGTTCATATAATCGATGTTTTACATATTTAATTAAGTACCTATTACAGGAGATAGATAGATTCACTATGTAGAATATGATTTTATAATGTTGATATTATCTATTAATTTCTTGTATAAAATAACAATCAAGCAAAAGTTATGAAATAAATTGATATTGGTTTTGATATTAAATTCTAACTCCCTAATGGATAATATTAATTACATATATTTTAAAGATCTATATTATTTGAAATTAGCATACATAGTATTCAATGTGTTACAAGTATCTGTATAAATATTATGTATGGTCAGTATGGTATAAAGGTACATACAGATACAGATATTATGTAAATACATAGTATGTATGTGTACATTGTACACGATAACTAACTAAATGTGGTTTGAAAACAAGAAAGTCAACTTTTCAATATTTCTCATCTATGAGCTCAACTCAAATATATTATGTATTGGTGCATTTATGTAAATATTCCTTATTTTTTATTGTTTTTGAATCTTGTCGTATTCATTTGAATTTAATTTCTTTGTGTTAACGTTGACGTATTATATCTCTTTTACGCCAATGATGATGAAAAGGAGTTTGAAAGTGTGGATAAATCCAGACATCTTGTCACCGTCTCCATTCAATGTTCAATATGTATTATTTTTTTTAGTAATTCACTGAAAATGACGACAGTCAATTTACGTGTTAATTGATGCAATTGAAATTATAAAAAAAGAAAAGGTTGTTAAAAACAGCTTCATTCACAAACCAATTTTTGTAAATTTAAACTTGCCAACTCCCGTATCAATCGTGTGGATGTTTGTAGATTCATTACAGGATTTATTATTTACAGTGCAATTACATAGCTTTCTCTTGTTTCATTTCACCAATTCGAATCAACCAGATGATCTTTCTTCCTACGTAGAGTCCATGTATCCTTTTCCATTTGTATAATATCATATATGATCTCCTCTCAGAAATTCCGGACAGGAAAAATATCACGAACTCATCTTAATCCGAATTCTAAATGAAACACAATATGTAAAATAAGTCAGACAATTCATTAGAAAGCATGAAAGCATATTTTATTTGATAGGTATACAATATAGGGTATACTAATATCGGTATACTACTCGATCATTATAAATTATCATTATATTAAACTTATGTAGTAATATTATTAATATATAAAAAATATTTATACTCTAATATCCCAACTTCTCCTCTCCTCATCTTGTACACGTACTCCAAATATATTGAAATACACCAGTGTATAAGCAGTATTAATGTAAATGTATTACCTACATCTGTAATATAGTTTTGAGATAGGATTCATAACCATCAAGATTGAGTTTTTTACAATATGAACTGAAATAACCTTTAAAGTGTGGAAGAGAACTCTCATTGCGAACCATTTAACAAAAATAATTTATCATATTTACTTTTATTTGGTCTATGTGTGAATGTGAAGGCATTGTAAAGAAAATTTAAATTCATAAACCCTGTTGTTGCAATTGAAGGCTTCTCTGTCAACTTTTCAATCGGCGTCTGCCAGAGCTTTTTATGCCATCTTTTCACAAGCATCAATCTCCATATTCATCTATTCTCTAAATATGTTTCGCTTTGCAATCGTCCAAATTATTTTGTAGGTAAACTGTGCTTATGAAATTATAGGTAATCTTATATCATATATCAGTGTAACAATTTTAATAGCCTTTAGACCAAACTTCTATATAAAAAATTAGAATCCTTTTGAGGATTTTTTAGAATAACGAATACCTTTTTGTATCATGTTTATAACAAGATTTAATAATATTAATCAATTGTGGTATTTTGTATTTCATATGTGAATACTTTATGTTAAAATTTTCAGTATCTTGACATAATGCGGCATTGCGTGTATGCCTATTATGAATGATACAAAATATATTAATACAGAGATAACGTCACTAATAAAATTTTAGGAAAGAGAAAGAGTTAAGAACTGATGGTGTATTAAATAAAAGTACACATAATACTATGTATTAAAACATATTCAAAATCTTTTACCAATATGATTAATTTCTCATGCTTCTAATTTTGTATACATACTACATCCATAATAGGAGTACAAATTGAGTGAAAATCTCAATGCTAGCAAAGTGATATCACAAGTACATACTTATGTTACTTATTTGTAGATTTGTACGTATTATACAATATTAAATTAAGCGTTTATTTGAATAACCGGATATAAAAATTGGAAACGCATGCAACATTATTTATCCACTTACAATTATGTATTTATTACTTAAATAATTTTGATAAAATCTGCAATTCATTGATTCATCATATCATCATTAATTTCTTATAAACGCTTAAAGTCAGCCAACAAAATATATTTATACTTATAGATATAGTTAAAATATTAAAAATTTAGTTCCAAGTTGGCTAATAGATTTTTGTTGTAATTAAAATTTAAAATTATTCAGGAATAATCAAAAACCAATAGCGAATATCCGCACAAGGGAATTCTCCAAAGAGGACAAAAATAAAATCAACTTTGTCTCTTTTACCGAGCATTGAAGAATAGCTGGGGTTGAATTGGCATATCCAATTAAGTCATCAAATGAATCTTTTGTTATGTCTATTAACTCTACATAATGATACTAATGAAGTAATAAATAGATAAGGATAAATAAATAGTGATAATGATTACAAAGAGTTTCCATTTTGAGTGGAGATGGAGTTGGGCCGATGTGCATCTTCCCCTTAACTAGAGCTGAACGAACAAACGGGGAGTGAAGGAACGCTTGGTCGTCCTGCTCTGGTCAAGAAGTGAGATCCTCCACGTGTATCAACCGGGTGATCTTTGTAGTGACATGAGTGAGGGCCGGGCGAACAACTTCGTCTGCCTCTCGGAGTGATGAAAACGGAAAGTAGGAGATTCAGCGCGAGTCACAATTTCATTTTCCAGCCAGATTGGGAGGGAAATGTGGGGCAGAGACGGAAAGAGAACAAGGCACTTTTGCACCTGTACAGGTGCAGCCCATTCAACCCGACACGCCGAGTCGTGAGTTTGAGTGACGGGGAGAACCTCGGCTTCCTCCTGAATCACACAATCCTCAATTTCCAGGACACTTGACTCTGCATCACCAATTTGATGATTATGATGATCATATTCCTAAATGTGTTCCGAGGGGTCTGGCTCCTCTTCACCGCTCACGCCTGCCAATAATTCCCCCCGACGGCTCCTGTCGGCCCAACCGCTTTTATATAATTTCATATAAAATAGGAACATCAAACCTCCGCAAACACATCCACACACACATCATTCATTCAAAATTGTATTTACTTTATTATTCGCCCCCGAGTCTCGTTTCTCAATTAGATTCAAACCCAGCGTCCTCAGACTCTCTAATATTTCCCCCTTTTTCTCCGTTTGTTGGGATGTCATATGGGAGTTAATCTGGTGAACCACTCCTTTAATATTTTAATATTGTATTAAAACTACACTCGTCTTTTACCCTCGTTATCACCCCGGCTCTCCGACTATGTTAAACTCTCATTCAAATGTAATCTCATTTGGGAACATCAATTCAAAATTAACTTACATTTAGATACATTTCTATCCTCTATACATTTAAGCCTACGTACACTTATTTAACCCCTTCACATTTGAATAATTTGACACATATCTCCACCCCAAATGTTTAATTTGTATTTATATAAAAAGAGTTGTTTATCTATACTTAATATTCTTAATAGATTATGAGTCATACAGACTGTACTATATAAGCATTATATACATAATTATGATTAATAATAAATGGGGGCATTGACTTGGAATAAAAACTTGAATTTTCATACAACTTATAAAAAATTAAATTGATACAATAAATGCTTTATGGATATTGTATTGAAGACTTATTACATGACATTGGCTTATTACATTGTTGATAATTATACCTGAATAAAAACTGCTTTTAAATAGTTATTGATATCGAATGGTAAGATGTGACATGTAATTTGAACGAATTGAACAACATGTCGTTAAATCCTGTGCATTTTCCATAATATCATTTCCTTCGTGAACTAAAGTATACAAACTTGCAGATAATAATGATATTACTACCAATGTTTAACAAAGTCAATAATATAACAAATGATCAGATGAACAACTTTTATGTTCGCATTGTAAATTATCCTTTAATGAAGTATCATACATTACAATATTTGTATATCCATTATAAGTATTTAAATGATATGTCGTATTCGAAATTTATATTCCGCCCAGCACGTGCATTCTGGTAATTTGGTACAAAAGAAGCCGAACGAGCAATTAAAAGAAAATCAGGCTGCTAATATAAATTATAACTTGAGTTGATTCATATTCATATTATGTATTTATTTAATATCATAAACTCATACTTATTTTTAATATTTTAAATTTTAATGCATTCCGTGAGCTACACAAATCCATAAAACCTACAAGAGTTTAAACAAAAAAAGGTGTCGAATAGCATGAAACTTTTATTAGCTAAAGTTTATAAGAAAACATTGAGTGTAATGGGAATCTCACTTTGAAATGACTTGCATATAATGATTTAACATTTAAATAGTGATATGAGTTGAATGAAATAAATATTGTAAAGTTGTTGTGAATGTTGATTGATTGTGGCTAGTGAGTCCAATAAGGTTGACATTTGATCTTCGAAAGGCCCATCGTCGGCAGACCTTAAATGCATCGATGAAAGTAAGATGAAACAAAGGGAGTTCGGCAGGAGCCAAAGAACCATGAGGAGTTTACAAGAGCCATGAAAATGAATGTTCTCGTTAAATTCTACGAGCCTATTATTCCCATCCCTGCACAAGCTCAAGATTCCTTACAGTGAAGTACTGAAGTCTGTCACACTTGCAGAAACCCTCAATCCCTCATCATAATAGGACTTATATAACTCATATTTATACTCCTCCGACTTCAAATGAACTCTGCCAAGTCGCCAGAATGAGAATTGAAATTCTTCAATTTGAACCCATTGGTTTTCTCCTTTGTTCGCCTCCACCTTCGAAGGAAATTGGGAGGGGAGACGTTTCTGAGAAACCAACGAACAGCCGAATGGAAATAACCTCTTGGAGTTAGTAAACGTTATTAAATTTATGTTGTTTAATATAATTAATTATTATCTTTTCTTTGTTGTTTCTTTCTCTTTGTTTTTATTAAGTTTGATTTAATAATTTCATTTTAGAATTTTGACTTTTCAATTTCGTTTATGAAAGATTTTCTAAAATGGAAATGAGAAGGATTCCATCGAAGGCTCAAGAAGATGAAATTATCAGTGAGGAGATTGTTGAAGACTGTGAGGAATAAATGAAAAAAATAACATTTTCTATGTATACCATATGACAAAAATATCAATACAAGTAGTATAAGTATTTTAAATTCCCTATTGGATTAACAACATTAATTAATATGTACGTGTATAAAATGTATGATTGATAAACACACACAAACATGAACTTTTTAAATGTATTTAGATAGCGGTCCAAGAGAGACAAATGTGCACGAATCCTTGCTCATGGAAATGTCTGATGAAGAGATGAGAATGGAAGATGAAGAATATTTGGAAAATCTCCGACGAGAAAAATTAAACTTTCAACTTCACGTAGCTGGAGCTATAGCCCTTACGATTGAAATTTTGGTTTTTATTCTTGTAATTGTTCCATGAGAGGAAAATGGTCACAAATGAAGGGATGAAAAAAAGTGAATTTGATCCATTACATATCTTTTATTTGATTCAACAAATGCCCTTTGATTGTAAGAACAAAATAATAAATAAACATTTTATTAAATTGAAATTTAATCCAATAGAATTCATCAAGAATGTATTTTTATTGAACGAACAACAATCATATAATAACAAAATGAATAAAATTCAGCTTAGCTAGTTTATAATATAATCATCTATTTCGTAGTTAACTTTAATTAAGGACCCTGCCATAATAATTGATTTTTAATATAAAAATAAGTAGATTTATCACAATCAACTTGTAATTCTTAAACAAAGGATTACCAAACGTGCACCATATCGTGATATTAAAGCGCCTCAAATTGTGAGTTTTCCGAAAACTCCCATCCACCGCGGCCGTCCTAAAAAAATTAAAAATTGCTTATAATTTATCAGTAAAATTATGATGATAGTTCACTTTTGAGAAAACGAAAATTCATTGTTTTCATTGTCATTCATTGAATTTAACATTCTCATTAAGATGTAACTAACCATTATGAGCAAATAATCGTGAAATTTCCATAATGTTTTCCTATGGCTGACAGTAAAAAGTGTGATTCCAGTTTTTTTGAATTCTCCATAAATTTTATCCTCAATGTCGAGAGAGACAGCGCTCGTGCATTCGTCAAGAATAGCAAATTGCGGACGATGATACAATAGTCTTGCCTAGATTTCGATAATTATTAATACATCATATATGATAGAATAGGTTAATTAAACTATTGAAATTAAAAACTTTAAATGTTAATAATTTTTGGTAAATATTAAAAAGTATACGAACCATTGCTAGTCTTTGTTTTTGTCCACCAGACAAAACTTCCATCCAGTTTTCATTTGAATCAAAAGATCTTCTCTGCCCAACAAAGTTATCTTCTGATTTCAGCGACTGTTCAACAATCCATTCAAGGTCCACCAATCTTAGTATTTTAACTAAATCCGCGTCGGAACGTCCCTATTGTAAATTAATAAACAAAATGAATATATCTGCAAACCAACAATATTTGCTAATATTTGCACAATAATCCTCAGTATTATAAGTTTGTAAGAACAATATATTTGTAATTGAATTCTGTATTAACCTTTATTATCATGTCCTGATGGGTATCTGGATAAATCACTTGGTCCCTCAAAGTTCCAATGCTCATGTAAGGACGTTGCGGAATGTAAAACAATTTGTCATTCGTCGGCTTCGTTAACCTTCCCCCTGTGCAAGGCCATAAACCACCAAGGATTCGAAACAGAGATGATTTGCCACATCCGTTCGGTCCGCTCACTAAAACATTCGTTCCAGATTCGACAGTCAAGTTCAATTCCTGGAAAAGTTTAAGCCATTAATTATAATATTTATCTGTCATAACGAACCATAATATATTAATTAATTGTAAGTTTGTAAGTTTACTTTATGGTTTGTGTAATCATCAAAGGAATTATCGAATTTCATACTTTAATTAGATATTAGCAATAAATCTTTTAAATTAATCATTTTACAATTTATACATTTTATTTATTCTCACACTATACCTCAATTAGCATATCTCCATTAGGAGTGACAATTGGAACTTTTTCAAACTTGATGATGTAATCCTTGTAAACAATATTGTCAACTGTTTCCCGTCCGATCAAAGAGAGCTTGGCATCAAGTTCATGAACCCTGGAAGTAAATCCGCTCAATCTGCTCAGCTCCTTCCCATTCATAACCAAACGACCGATGGCCTGAGCCAAATTGATGAGCATTCTGCCAGATTTATAATACGACTCGAGACGATCTCTTTGGGACATATTGCTCAGTTTATTATCCGTGAGGAAAAATGGTCGTGAAACGGAGTAATAACCAACGACAGTAGCAATATCTGAATAACAAAGGTCTATAATTTAGTAATAGCTTCATTAAATATAATTTTTTAATTTTAGCATTATTTTAATAAATACATTTCGCCACGACGTTCTCCATGAAATTCATGACAAATTTAAACTGCGAGAATGAAGCCATGTGATTGATTAGATTATCGAAGGACGAAACTAAAGTTAACAATTCTCTTTTGCCACCATTGTAAAAAGCGATTTCTTCAGAATTGGTGATTAGCCTGTTAAAGTCATTTAAATATATAATTTTTAATTTAAAATAATTAACCATTGTTGTTAATCAAAAGATGTTAAATTCGCAGGTGCATACTACTTTTATATGAATTGAGAATATTTATTTAAGATTTAAGCTTACCTTGAATTACAATATCTAAAGTCTCCTTCAAATGCTTGCTCTTGTGATGTCAAAAAGCTCATCGGTTTTCTTATTTTGATCAAAATCCCAGCTGCGAGAGCCAAATAACCCAACATGAAAGCCGGGACGGTTTTTCCAATATTTCGGCTAATTCCGTAGACGTAAATCATAATGTCTAACACTGGCTTTGAGAGTTGGCTGTAAAGGTGAGCGACGGAGTTGCAAAAACGATCAACGTCTTGAGTTATCAATTGATCAGCATTTGGAAGGAGAGTTGTCAATTTGTGATATGTCAATTTGTTCATGTAGCGCCCCATCAGATGCTTCGTCAATCTTGACCTGAATCGAATACTTAATTGATCTGTACTGTATTTGAGAATCGAGTTAGTTAGACTCATCTGAAATAACAAATTTTCATATTGGTCCTTAATATCATTTTATATAAAAAACCAACTTCAAAATTTCCAACTGAATAACTAATGTATTAATTTTATAATATAATGATAGAATTAAAATACCGTTGGCATTGAAAGAGCAAATTGAGCTAAATGATGATTGAATTTGGATTTGTCTCCACTGATGATGGCCGATTCCAGAAGTGTCCCAAGATAAATCATCCAAAGGTCACAGAGTGACCGAACAACCAAACTGAAGCTGATCAAGGACATGAAAAATACTTCTTTACATCTCCAAGTTGGAATGAGAATTCTTAAAATTTTGGATATCTTTGGAATAAAATCTGCATCAAATTTCTTTTTGTCAAGAAGCACATTTTTGGTTTTTATTGTCGATCTAAATAAAATATATAATTTAATTAATGAATTGTTCTAAATATTAAAATAGTTACAGATGGTAGAATCCTTAATACCTTTTGGACGACTTTAAAAATTTTAAAAGGAGAATTGCAGAAATGATTGAAGACGATGAAAAAATAATCATCAAACCAGATGATTTTAATTTGGAATGTGCTGGTGCCATTTTAAATTATAAATTTCTATTCAACTGACCTTACAATTAAACTTTTAAAAACTATATAATTTAATTTCCTTTATTAGGCCGATTGAGGTTAAATCTTTGGGAATTAAATTGCACAAATGTGGAAGAATCTTTGGTTCAAATTGGCATAAATAAAAAGTGGACTGACAGGGTAAAAAGAGCGAGTAGGTATTAGGAAATCTTCACTCCAAGTCAGTTCATTAGGAGCAGAGTATTGGGTATATGAGCCAATATGAGGAATATAAGGTAAAAGTTAAACGGTAAGGGAATTTAATACACGCGTGATTCTTCTGATAAATGGTTATTTATTTTACCCTTTTCCTTAAATATCATATAGCAATAAATTGTAATACAAATACTATACAATGATGTATCGCTACACAAGCACAAACAATTCCCAATTGTTTCAAGTTGATGGAATTTGGAAGGAACTTTTAATTAAATAGTTAATTATTCTGATTTACTATAGAGCCATGGTTCAACCATAAATATCACTCACTATTAAAATTAAGCATTGGTTTATGCTCTTTGACTTTATTGATTCTCTTCATTTGTCAATCAATACAAACTAAAGTATTTACTAAGGAGCAACTGTTCAATGTGTACTAAATATACGAGTTAAATTAAATATAGCAATTATGCCGGAGAAGGTGATTCCATAAAACTTTTTAAAATCACTAGCAAATATAATATAACAATAATATAAATATTTAACGCATGGCGAAATTTGTATAATTTATTATTTGACTGGGAATTCATTTGACTTTTTTCTCATTGCATTGTATAGAAAACTTGGGCTTGAATTTCATTTTACTTTCTGGACATTCTGGATACGAGCGGAGGAATAAAAGTGTTTTAATGAGACAAGATTGTACACATAATTAAAAAGTAAGTTTGTGCAATGCTGATGAATGAGAGTAATTTTTTTATTTTCTTTTTATTTACATCCCTCAACATAATCTTACAATCCATGCACACATTATTTCGCTACTTTAAACATCTTTTGGAATTAACTTTAAGTTATTTAAAATATAACACCTCTGTTTTTGGTCATTCATCAACGGCCAGCATTTCGTTCATACTTTAATTCACTTTTAACTTTTAATAATTAAATATCCTTAATGTGCTTTTTAATGATATTTACACACATTAATCATGAATGAGATAGGGCGATTAAATCAGACCTTTACAAAATTAGATTCACTCTTCTCATCTAACTCTAAATTATTTTGTATTTGTGGAAGGGAAGGAGCTTCAATTTCCATTCCATGATTCTCATATGCCCCTGAACTCCTGTCCTCCTTCCCACGCTTTTCCGACTTTTCGACTCTTTCAGATGTTTTGGAAGTAAATTCCGATAAGTGTTTGATTCGCAGCCAACTGAAAACCACACAATGAACATATCTATTAAGTACACATTTCATAAGATTACATAACAAAGCATAACGTAACATATTTAGAATTTTATAAGGCTTAGTATTAGCATTCTTTATCAAATTCTATCATACGCATAAATGATCAAACATGGGAGGGTCAAAACTCCCGAAACGAGAAAAAACGCTCCTGGGAAATCTGCCAGTGTTGCATTGTAAAATCGAGTGTAGAGAGGATTCGCTGCAAGTGGAGCCGTCGCTTCCAAAACTCCAATAAACGTATTGACCTTCCCGATTTCAGAGAATGGAATTATCTTTGATATCATCGAACGTGTGGCAATGATCATTGTTCCGTTGAGAACGTCAATCAATGGAGCTATTGAAATAATTTTTTTTCTCTATAAGGCTTATGTTATTAATCATTATTCAATTAACGTTGTTAATAATCAATTGTACCTAAATACATCATGAAAGTGTTATTCGCGAATGCGTAGATTACAGCTGCAGCAATTTGACTCAAACAAGATAAAATTCCTATCATTGAGTCTGAGAATTTAAGCCATGTGCTTAATATACCAATTGAGAGCAACCCTCCTGGAAATCACATAATCACAATTAAGCCCAATTTTAAATTATCTTATTTATCAAGTGTGGGCTAATTACCATTAAATAAATGATAATAATCAGATTGATGATGGTTAAATAATGATTAAATAATTAATAATAATAATGATTAAATAATTGAGTATGATTTTACCTGCAAAATTAACAATCATCCTGAAAGTGGAATGATATCCAAAATCCCCAACATCCCATCCTAATTTTAATCTTGTAAATAACCGAATGACCGATTCTTCCCCTAAAGGATCAAACTAAAGTTAACACCAATGTATTTAATTATAAATTAATAAATTAATGAATATTATCATATTAATTAATTATAGAATACAAAAATTTAGCTGAAACCTTGAATTGGAGCCATTGTGAAAAAGAGTGTAATTGTGAGAGCATAAAGAATCATCCTCTTTTTTCCTTCCCTCTTTTTGACAAACGATTTAAAAGTGTCGACAGTGTTTTTAACTTTGAACATATCTTGGACCACTGCACATTTCCCGGTTCCTCTAACTGCATTAGCCTTCCGGGTATTCCGCATATAAAAGACAGCTTGGGCAAAGGCAAAAACTTCCAAGAATCCTCCAATTGCAAATAAGCCAACATAGTCCATCCCCTTTGTATTGAGAAATCCTCCAACGCTCGAACCCAAAGATCTCCCAAAAGTCCGAACGCTGGCCAGCAATCCAATCCTCAAAGTTCTGTCCCTCACTGAAGAGATGTCTGTTATGTAGCTATAAGTTGCAAGACTTAGGAGCGTCCGAGATCCGGTGAGAGCAACTGGAATGGTTCCGATAACTCCGACCCAATCTGCACTCAATTGATCAAAGTTGACACAAAGGAGAAGTCCAATGAATCGAACAATTTGTCCAAAAATCGGAAGGATGAAAATCAACTTCCTCCCATAAATGTCTGACCAAGCTCCAAGAAACAAAACTGCAAATGCTGGGAACGCATTGTCCAAAACTTCTCTCCATGTGTTGATGTCCGTATAAACATATTGAATTTGTTCTTCGACAACTCGACTCCTTAAATAATTAACAAATAATATTTTTTTATAAATTCAATGTAGGAATAAGGTTTTAATTTATTTAATATTTTTTATACCGGTTATCACAAACTTGATCAGAAAAAGCTAAATTAATTCTACATGCACGGTCCAACATCAATTCTCTCAACATAATATTTCCCATTGATGCAGCTACCATGTGGAGAAGAAAGGCCGGTTCGATTGTTATTAAATTGATCCATTTCTTCCCTTTTTCCAAAAGCGATTCCTTCTTTTCGTTTTCCATTTTAAATGATTCACAAAAGTTTTATATTTCCTTATTTTTCAAACTTTGAGAATTACATTATACTTGCTAATTATTGTAAAAGTCGGCACACTTTACTTAATAGCCAAATTAACTCTCCACATCCGAAACGGGGGAAATTGCTTTTATAGGAGCTGTCTACCGAAGGTCTACGAACCTTTTGAGCTAAAGGGTAATTCATTCAATGTGGAGGAAGATCATTACGCATAATTCTCATCAAATGATATCTGAATTGAAGATAGTCGAGATGCAAAGCTCATAAATGAGTTAATACGTAACGTTTGGAAGTTTGTAAAACACGGAAAGTACCAATATAACAGTTACTGATAATAATTCGGCTACGTGATAATTGACACGTTAAAATGACAATTGGGCTATCTGGATAAATCAACTCAATATTAGAATGAAGTTAATTCAGTAGGACTTTTAATAATGCCAAACATTTTATTGCATTGTGTTTGTTTATTATAAATTTTATAAATTATGAGATACGATTTCTGTAATTGATAATAGGGTCATTCTGTTATCTTTGTAAAATAAAAAAACTCCGACAATGTCGCATATTCCCCCAAAACTTAAAATCCGCGCACAGGGTTCCGTTAATATATTTCGCATCCCTATTCATTAATTTAAAAACAATTAGCTAGTTAAAAAACGGCACTAGGTAGGATCCAAAATCAAAGTTTTTTGAATTGTTTTTTGGATATCTTTCATATCACATTCACATTTGGACCCTACGGACTGCCGTTTTTGTGTTATAAGAAAATCCCATGTATTTTAGACGAGTACCACGTGACCAATCACAATGTCTCATTTCACAAAGATAACAAGGATGACCCAATAAACAATGAATTGTCATATTTAATATTGGTGTACCTAGAGTTTACATGTACCTAGAGTACCTACAGGTACTATATATAATACATTACATAGTATTTATAATGGCTATAATGGCATAATATTTTCTACAAAGTAGATACCAAATTGGTATTCAATCATGGGCAAATTATGAAATCAAAGTTATACTTTTCATTAATATTATTAATAGGACTTTTAACATGAATTTACAATATTTGGCAAATTAATGATTATGATTATTCTAAGAATGAATAAAATATTTATTTGCATCCTAAACAAGGTAGTAATAAATTATGAATAATTGATTCAGATGTTTTTTGTATTATTTTCTGTACAATATAAGAGCCTATGTACGTCTATGATATATCCTACGTCTTCAATTAAAATGTTTTGTAACTTTCTTTACGCAAGAGAAGTACTTCACTGACATAGATTTAAATATCCCTTTGTGACATATCATTATCAAAATTGGGAATTCAAAAGGAATTAACACTCAAGGGATTTAATAATAATACCTCACCTCGTAAAAAAGCAATCACAGCATTAAGTAGGTATGTAAACCCAATCCATTATAACTTCATACACATATAAAACTAAATATATTTAAGTGAGGCGGTTAGATAGAAAATTGAAATCCCGCCTGAGTAAGC